>UELV01079518.1:0-30140 GCA_900490015.1 Megastigmus stigmatizans | reverse complement strand
GTGTGTGTGTGTGTGTGTGTGTGTGTGTGTGAGAATTATTTCGAGGTGGCGATTTTCGGTATTGCTTATTAAATGCTGTCGTGGTATGCACTGCGCGCGGAATATGGCCTTTTGAACTTTGCTGATGTATAATGACAGCTTTAAGAAGGATTAATGGGACGGGCAACTGATGTACGCCGGAGATGAGTTACATTGTGGTGTGAACCAAAGTGTGAAGATTATTAGACGGATTGCTGCTGAAACATTTACTAAATTCTTTCTTTTTTTTTCGTGAGAAGGTGATACTGCCTCACAGTGGACTGTAGTACATACTGCAGTTTGACTGAACTTTATAAAGATGTAAAGCTGAAATTTAGAAGTCATTGACTTCAAATACGTACAGATTTAGTAGAAAAGTTATTTTGGAGACCAAATAAAAGAAGCATTTGGACTAGTAATTGATCAAATCTTAGACAAAGATGTAAAGGTTCATGTCATTGCGAAGAAATGCAAGATTTTTGTCTACCTTTAACAATGCGCACCAGGTGATATAAGCAAGTTCGAAAGTAGGTCGTGAACGTCGCGAACAACTAATCTTCATAAGTATATCTCGAAATACAAAAGTTTTTTATAATTATCTAGCATATATGTATTTAACGAATAAGCGTGTCCAGAATATTCCGGTGAAGGTGGCGTATAGAATACATACGACGTATACAGCAAGTGTCTATCACCCAATGGGCCATTTAATAGCTCATACATATGTACAACTTTGGTTATCTCAACCTCTTCCTCTCTCCGTCTCTCTATATTCCTCTATCTCGTCGCTGGTGTGGAAAAAGGCGAGTCTGCCCACCTGACCTACTTTTGTTGGCCGTGCAGGACGACTAGGCCTTTCTCTCTTTCTCGCGCGCGCACTTATACAGCGGGGCTATGAGATGCAATGTCGGTCGGTCGCGGCCTGGATAAGTCGTGATGCTTTAACGACGACGATCTCGACGACGACGACGACGAATGCGGTATTGACGATGGTTGCGTACGACCTTTTGTGTATAGTACGGAGTATCAGAGCGATTAGGTGCGGAGAGAAGAGAAGGATGTTGAGGATTTATGGTTTGATTATCAAGTGACGATTGTTCAGGTGGTGACCCTTTTATGTCTTATCGAGACTTCAATTCTGATACGACTGCTTGATTTTGGAATAGCAAGAAAAAACCAAATGAATAACATTATGGAATGCCAAACAAAATTCATTCACCATTAGTACGATAAGCTATTATCTATTATAAGCTACTGTAATTCTTCAAGATTTATACATTTTTAATTGCGTTATTCGTACACGTGCTGAGCTTCACTATTATTTTTAGGCTCCGCCGGTAAAATTGTTTATTCATATGACGTAATGTAGGATGAAATGTATATTGCTTTATCAGACGATATTACAAATGCTCATTGTACTGAGCATTTGTAACATGCGTGTGTACACTTGCAACACATCCATCGCAAGTTTATTATTATTACATAATTTTGTTTTTGTGTATAAAGTTGTAGTTTTTTTAATGCATTTTGGACCCCATAAATATTGCAAGAACAGTAATGTACATTTTGAGATTTTTACGCCAACAATAAAAAGCGCATAAGAACTCGATTTTCAATCGAAATAAGTTATCCTATATTGCGAAGCATCCTGTTTTACAATATGACAGCTGGATTTCACAGTTATTTGTAATGAAAACTTACTGCAACGCAACGAAACTTTCTAAGAAAATCCTAATGATTAAAGATAACAAGTAGGTCGATGCGTTCGTAAAAAAGGTTATTTAAAAACTTCCGTAGGCGCGCGCGGGTCCAAAGCTTCTTTTTAATCTCTCGAGTAAATTAATCATGCAACAGGAGATTCGAGCGTACAACGTAATTAATATTTGCTCATAATATCGAAGCTGTACGATAACGAGAATTATCCACCAGCTACAAACGTCATAATTGGTTAAAAGAGTAAACTTTACTAGCGTGTATACGACTTGTGCAATTATTTATGCCATCATTCGATAAATTATCAAGAGAGGGAATGGTTGAAAACAAATTACAAAAAGCTTATATAAACTCATACCTCGATTCATATGCACCACTACAAAAAACAAATTAATAAATAAGATACAAGATTTGAACGCGAATATTCTCAACTTTTCGCTATAATTTAATTAATGTACGAAAGGCATGCATTATATTTCACGCAAGAAAGTTTTAAGGTTCGCAGAGTCGCTCGGGTCGACATACCTTTGCCGTATATATGAGTATATACGAGCCCGATAAGGCGATAAGGCGCGCGCGCTACTCTGTTCTCAAATATTTGCAGGTGTTGCAACAGTCGACGTGGGCGACCTGCACGCACACAAAGATTTCCCTTGTTCTTTGCAGCTACCACAGCATCCGAACTTAAGCGAGAGATTCTCTCACTCGCCCTGATGAGTCACGCAAACACCACTTCTGTCTGCGTCAACACACATATACGCGCGCAAGACATTTATGGTGTATATGATAGAACGTGGGAATTTTTACGTGAATGCGACTCATTTGGGCCGCGAATATGCGTGATTCATTTGGGAATTCAATACCATCAGTGCAATGCAATTACAGTGTAAACAGGGTTATAGCGCGTAGTTTCTCTCTTAAATAGCCTTGTTTACTCGCCTCTTTACTTATCGCGCATACATTGTTAACAGTTTGCACATGTCCGTATTTTGTGATGATTTAAATTCACTCGAATTATTATGTAAAAGATTAGTGTATTTTTTAAGGTGTGGTGTTACTTGAATGACTAATGGCACAAATCAAATATTGTATAAAGACGGTGTAAATGATATAGTCAATTTCGAGTTTTTAAATATTTTATGGGCATTGGAAAATAATAAATGTTTACCGTTACATATATATAATTTTCCAATAGAAATTGTTACATTTTCTTTAAAGGATGCTAAAATTTTTATGTAAGGCAACAAATTGTTATATAAGTATACGTTACTATACAACTTATTTCAATCATAAACCAAATGTTTCAAGACATTATTAGTGCTGGTGTTTAGCCAAATTAAATCTGTAATATTCGAAAGAAGAACACAAGACCACGAAATACACATGTGGAAGCAAATGTTTTTTAATGCCTTGTTTTTCATGGGAGACAATAATATATGGCTATAACTATAACACTGATTGTGCAGTGAGTTACACCATACTTTTAATACTTTACTGCTTTTGCTCAACTTCTTCCGTAAATAAGATCACAGCAGAAGCAGGTGAAAATTAAATCGCTGAAGGATCATGCAAATTATTCCCTGAGTATTCACAATAATTCTAAAGTCAGTTAATTATTTCATTTTAACTGGAATCTAGCTTCTTCTATCTTATCGCATGTATAGATTCTTAGATAAAGATAAGAATTATGAAAAAAGATTGTGCTTCCTAATCGCCAATCGTTCATACTACAATTGATACATGAAAGAAGCGATTCCCTTGCGTGTGAAGGCTAGGAAATCTAATGACGTATAAGAGACATCAACAATCAAATCAAAGGTATGTTTCCAAATATGCTTAACTGTCATTAAAGTTCTTCATAACTAACTAACATCGATTGGTCAATTACCCAAGATCCGGGTATAAAAAGAATGCTTTTTTTATATGCGTATAACTTCTTGGTACAGAAATAGCGATTCTCTAGATGAGGTCACAAAGTAAAGATCTCATCGTCATTCACCTGCTGTATTAGTTGAGCAGCAATAAAGTTATGGGGATTCATTGAGCAATTACGTAATTAGGAAGTAAGTTTATATCAATAATAAAACACTCCGATATGCAAACAGCGATCTCTCATCAAAAAATCAAGTACTATTTACGAGTTACGATCATCGTTTCGTTTAATGATGAAGACATAACTGAAGTATACCCACTATGATTAGCATAATGTGCGGTACTCGTTGAATTCATCGATAGGCGAATCATCACCTTATAGCCTCTGGGGAGAAAATTGGATCGGAAAGATATGAGAAAGTCCCTAAAGACGGGCAATCCACGAATCTCTCGTTCTTGCAATCTCATTATAAACTTTAAAGTCGCGGGTACAAAGGCGCTGAGAGAATGAGAGGAAACGTTTCTCTTGCTCCCGAGTCCGGAAACAAACCGAAAAGGAGCTGCACATAAATCCATTTTCTTCCTCCAAAGACTCGTATCAGTACCGGGACAAGGAAACTCGTTTTTGTTTTATACACTCTGCTCTCTGTCTTCGACCGCCAGAAAGTCTCTCTCTCTCTCTCTATCTCCATGGCTTGGCAATTCATGCACGCCGGCCGCAAAAACAAAGAGATCGAGAATACCGATTCCAGGGTAAGAAGTAGGTCGTCTCCGTTCGTCTGTGTTGTATGCGCGATTATGCGATTATGCATCTCCACTGAGTCAAGTCCTTCTCTTCGCTTGCCGAGTGAGTGTGTGTGGCGCGTGTGTAGGTCGGACAATTTTGAACGTTGATAATGTGCAGAGCCGTTCAGACTCGAGTTCATAAAGGTCAGTCGTAAAAGCATCTTGTACTGTGCAGCTTCGAGGATTTTAAGCTCCTGTACCTGAATAAAGTAATGTTTCGATGTTGAGAGCTTAAGGTGAACGAGGACATTGGGTAACTGTAATAGAGATGTGCGATAAGCGAACAATTTCTTTTCTTAAAATGGTCACATTCTGCTACTTTTGATTTTGATCAACGATTTTTATGTGCTCTTTTTCGATACTGCTTATTACAAAAGCTGTCATTACAGACCGAATTTAACTGCAAATTTGATAAAAATTACCCCGATACTTTCAGGGGCCATTACAGAAAAAGATCACTTTGATTAATAATAATGAAAACTATTTTAAAATTATGAAAGTCCTCTCTTCTTCTTCGACGATAACTACACGGCGATGAATTTTCTCCATCCAATACTATAATTAGGTACATTTTGCAACTTCCAATAAGGAAGCATTTGGTTTTAAATGAAAATGCAATTATAAAAATGTCTAAAAGTCTCATTAGTGTAGACTCAGATAATGTTTAGAGATCTCCACAAGCAAATTAAGCTGATATTGAGCACGTTTGACCCATTAACGAAGAAAGGGAAGCAAATTAAAACTAATAACTTTTTTGTACTTCCATACCAGTAGCTTTCTTCATTTTCGCATATATTTAAAATCTTTCAAATTACACGTGGTTCAATTTAAATTGTCAATTTCAATAACCCTATTACACTTCATCAATTTCGTTGAGCTTCCATTCGTCTGCATGGCCAATTCCAACCATCGTCATCCCAATTTCGAAATCGCAATTACCGATATCTAAAATGCCTCGACAACAATTTACTCATACGCGAGTTTGAGCTTCATTCACAGGCGTTAGTGAGTTAACTTACGTCCGAGCGCAAAAAACGCAGTGTATATCCTCCACGCAGCAGCAGAATCCGCACGATCTCTGCCGTGGAATTGAGAGAATCGAAGGCGAAGCGGCGTCGACTTATACGACAACGACTCCTCTCGAGAGCTCCGAAGTCTCTTCCCACCGCCGAGACCATATATACATGTATATACACCACACAGAGGGAGAAAGAGACAGAAAGAGAGATGTACAGTTAAGCTAACCAAATGCCGCGATGTACACGCACACACACATGTGCTCTGCAGCAACTCATGTATGTATGTGAGCACATGAAGAAGACGACGAGCAAGAAGACGAAGAAGAAGGAGGAGGAGGAGAGAGAGAAAGGCTCTGACCCGATACACGTGCGCACTTTTACATGTGACCGCGGCTTCACGGCTTGCCTGGATGCTCCGCTCGGCTGCTTTTCGTACTTATATATCGGCATTCGTACGCCACCGCATGCACCGAGATACCGGTTGAATTTAGTTTTTGAGAGAGACGAGGAGAGCATGCTATTTTTGAGCGAGACTAGCTCTCCTCGCTATACGGGGTTAATAGTCTAACTGAATTCTCTAATTTGACTAGAGTACGAGAGCGCACGGCCACGAGATGAGCCGCGTAGGTTATACGATGTATAGACGTGGAAAATGAAGGATCTTGTTGTCTAGAAGCGGAATGTACGGGAGTGTTCTTTGAAAGAACTGGGCCACATGGGCTTTTGAATGATTTAACATTTTGCATGACAGCTGCTTTATTTTTTAATCGCGGAATGCGCTCAAATATATACATTGGCAATAAATAATGTATCTTTCTAAATGATGTATATAAGTCGTAGGAAAGTTTTATTTTCATGGTTAGTCCGTTTGTTTTTTAATTGCGCGTAAAGTGATGTAATGATAATCATAAATCATATGTGAAATAAATTTTACCGGATCATAATTTCAGGTAATTTCACGTACAGTTTTAAAAGCGATTATTTCCTATCATTGTTGTAATCATCATTTTACAAACAGCTACAAGTTATTACGCTGTAAAAGTGGAGTTAGCTTAAATATAATTTTACGCGTTTTATTAATTATAGTAACACAGTTATGTTATACGTTGCATCGGTGCAGTTAGATTATGATTACAAAATTCTTCTGTGTATGTTTTCCATTTTGCGTGTATATTTTATAACGCTATCAAGCAGTACGAAAGATGTTCCATGAATTTTATAACTATATAATGCAGTCATTTTATATCTGCATTACATAACGTGCAATAACAAGTTTATCGTGCTAAACGAAAATTAAAAACTGACTTTTCACACAAAAAGCTAGCACCGTTTTTAAAACACTTGTTGACGCTACAGTTTTTGTGCCGCGTATAACGGTACGGAAAGCCAATTACAAAATGCATTGAAATTGAAACGAAGTTTCAGCGTAAAGCACTTACCTTCGTTACCTTGTAACATGAAACAGAGCCTCCACGAGAAATGAGCTTTTTTGCGCGCGCTTCCTACTTATATATTTTCGGCCGTGAACGTGCGATATTCGCATCGTTCCGTAATTGCATTACCGCGAAAGTCTCCGCTCTCATACGCGACAATATACTCGGCCAAATAAATTAACACCATCGCAGCCGCATAGAGCGCGAACAATACACGAATAACGAAAGTAAAAGCTCACGACTGACACGAGCCTATACGGAACGACATATTATTACATATTTTTTCGCCAAATCTATTTCTACACGCACAATATATTCGTCACTTCGCTGAACGCGTTTGTGGCTTATACGATGCCACACGTGCGGTACAAACGACCGCTGCACCACACGACCGGCCAACGATCTTATCTGCTTTCGTTATGCGCTGAGAATGCCAGACGAGATTGAAAGAGGGAAAAAGTGAACGATCGCCTGGTGAAACCCATATACCGTTGATATATTCCGCTATTCCATACACATTACCGTGTGTGCATAATGCGTGAGTGTATAAGTGTGTATAAGTGTGTACGTGCTCTTGTTATTATATCCTTTGGAGTCCAGACGAACGGAGCGGTCAGGGCCTTAAATGGCTATCGTCTCGAAAGGCTGCGAGTACAAAGAGAGGGGGGAGAGAGAGAGAGAGAGGGAGAGAGAGAGAGAGACTCCACTCAATAACTCCGCATGTGTATACACACACGTCGATTTTCACTTCTCACTCTTCTTTCTTTTTTTTCTTTCCCCCCTTTCGTTGACCTCTGCGAGGTAGGGAATATTCGAAAGAGGAGCAGTGTGACTACACCCACCCACGTATGAATAATGCATGCGATAAAATTTGTCGCGCAGTGTATGCGTGTGTACAGGATGACTCTACTGAACTGACGTGACACTTTGTGTACACATGTACAAAGTGAGAGATGTGGAACGAGGTTGGGATGCGAGTGATGTGTGAAATTACAAGACTTATTGAAATTCCAATGACAATTAGACTGGTTGTTCGTTTGAATGCCGTCTTGGATTTCCGATATGTGATTCGGAGCGAAATGTTCAAGAATATATATATGTATGATCGAATATGTCGAATAAGATTGCGAGCATTACTTTGGCATAGACTTTTTGTTGAATAAACAAAGATAGCATTGAACAATCGCGATCAAGACAAATCATAAATAAAATCAAATTCCACTTGGTTTTATACATTACAACGTTAGAAACCAATATTTTGTCATTCTCTATTTTATAAGCTTGTACTTAAAGATATATTACTTTAAAATTTTCAGATTTAGTAATTAATTGTTTTGACTTTGTTAAATATTCAAACAAGGCCAGCGTTTAAATAGGATAAGCGTTTCAAAACTACTCGAAATTTTGTACTTTAGTCATTTTCTAAAGAACGACTTTGATTTCCACTAGGATAGATATATAAAAAGCTGCATAATTATGCAAAACTTTGGGAGCATGAAATTAAAAACGAAAGGACTGTCAAAAAAAAAACATTTCATTCGTTATTCGAAAATGTTTCTTTCAACGACTGCATTGTAAAGTTTTTCATTTGCTAAACCGTAGGAAAATACATTCAAAGTCGTAATTGACAGCGTGTATGTGGAAAATTTGACCACTAAGCAGTAGACTATATGACTAAAAGGCTTTACGACTTTTGCTCACTGCCACAACCAAAACTCTTTCGTTTACGCAATAGTCGGAGGAAGTGATAATTGGTAGCGCCGAGCAGAGAATCGAAAAGAAAATATGTTTTTAGCACGAGCACCTGAAAGTGAAGTCATCGCACCGAAATAGTATATGCAATATCCCGAGTCTAGCTTCCCTATTTCTCTTATTCTTTCTGAGAATTAATAACTGCAGACAATTGATATAATGTGTGGAAAATTGAAATACTCATTTGTATTAGGGAAAATGTATTCACCGATGCCGTATAAAAGATTCTAAGGAAAATTTACTACTACTAGGTTGATTGAATGGTTTTAAAAATAATTTATGTTCACTGTGTAGAAGATTAAGTTTTCTCCATATCCTTCAATAAAGATGTTTTATTTCCCTAAATTCGTATTCACTCTTTTTTGCGTAACGCGTATAACGAGATAATAATAGTGGATTAAACCATCAAATGCACTTTTGAACAGTTTTCCCAATTTCAAGCATTACGTTTAATGAAGTACAACAATTCCCTCGTCAATCGTCCCGATAGTCCAATGATTACCACTTTAGATACGTCTTTTTTCTTTTCACTTTCTTGGAAGTGGCTACACGGAAAGCTAATAGGGTTTTCATGGAAAGCAACTTGGGAGTTGATCCAACGGGGGCAATAATTACTTTTACGCGATAATCGACAAGAAATGCTGCCTCGGAATTCCGTCTATTAGCCCTAATGCAGCGCCACATACGATGACGCGCATCGCGGTTCAATCCAACGAGTTAGGGCGAAGAGAAAAAAAGGAACAGTGTCAATGAGACTATTTGTTATGAGTGTGCGAGTTAACGCTCACTGGCACCTTCCTTTTTTCCGTCCTCGAAGCCGAATAACTTTTTATAAGAGCCTTTTTTGCGAGGTTGATTTAGTAGTTGACAATTGGTCAGCGAGTATAATCGTATTCGTTATTCTGTCGGTTTTTCATTTGGAGTTAGTCGTGTTATTTATAGAATCTCCTTCTTCAAGGCATTTTCTTTCATCTTTCACATTGATCGTTTTTGATGAAAAGTATACAAATAATATTGTAACAGCTACCTAAACGAGCATAGCTCAAGTTACAACTTGTATATTTTTAACGATATGGTAAATGAATTTTTTAATACATCAAATTAGGATCATTATTATTGGGGAATATAAGTTTAATTAAAAATTTGACATACAACATTGCTTCACAAGGGTCAATCGCAACGAAATACAAATAAAAATTCTCTGCTCTTCCCACGTCCATTCATAGATCACGTTTGAGAAAATTCAGGCCATGACGACGATGGCAAAAAAACATGGACGGAAACGAATCGATAAATAAATCGTCGCCTCATTGTTTCTCGTTCCTCCGCGCTCTCTTTTTTTCCTGCCGCTGCGAGAGAGAGAGAGAGAGAGAGAGAGAGAGAGAGAGAGAGAGAGAGAGAGACGCGATACAGCGGTAAAATCCATCCACGGAACGTCCTTGCTTATATACTCGTGCCATTTCCTCATTGGGCGAACTCTCCGAGCGAGTCTCTTGAGATCGCCAGAGTCCACGTGGCTATTAAAACTCTGCTGCTGCTGCTGCTGTTGCTGCTGCTGCTGCTGTTGCTGCTGCTGCTGCAGACACACACAAACCACAGGCACACTCGTTGGCGCGCATGCGCGATTCTCCCGTTTTTTGTCGTCGTCGCGGTGCGCCCGCCGCGCGATTCCTTTTACCTTTTAATTACCGTACGTGTATCTATTGCGCTCTCTTTCTCTCCGTCGGGGGGGAGGGGCAATTTTTCTTTGCCGATCTCCCACTCTATATATAAGTATAGCGCTCGACTCGTTTCTCTCTAGCTCGCCGGTTTTCCCATAGCCAAGCTGCTGCGGCTTCCTTTTTTTCCTTTTTAACGAAAGTCGCTGCAACCGCCGCCGCCGCCACCGCCGCCGCCGAACTTTCGATTCGCGGATTGTTCTCTATCTCTCTCTCTTTTTCTCTCGGCGCAGAGCTCGGCGAAAGCACGCGCGCCAAGATCCAATATACCTAACCGCTAAAAACCGGTACTTAAGTACTTGTCCGGAAAAGGCGGTTGCACCGCGACGAGAATAATTATATCGCCAATCGCGAGAAAAGTATATTTTAACGCCGTGTGCCATGTTGGTTCAGGTTCTCCAGGTGTCTACATGAACCAAATGGACTGTCTATGACAGTATATGAATTTTGTTTGCTCGCGCGACATTCGGTCCACTTAAAATGTTCTGTTTTAAAAGACTGACCGATCAGTAAGAGAAAATAACCAGGGGAGGCTATGACATTAAGTTTATGGGCAACTCTATATGCCTGTAATTAAATGTTGACAAAGTTCATAATTTGTGATAATTTTCTTTGAAAATCCCAGACTTCTAATTATTTACAACAAAATTTTTTGAACATTTTGAACAGGCTGTTTATTATGAAATTTCGTAAAGTTTCACCTTTCACAGAAATAAATCACGCAGACGATGATTATCACAAATGATGCAGAAGCGTCACGAGAACGACTCGCGTGTAAATATCAATATTGTTTCGGTAAATAAACAGCGGCAAAAAACCGGAAGTACACAATTTAGCGGAGGTTATTTTTGTTCTGCCTCGGCAAATAAAACACACACGCGCGCGGCGCACACGTACATACACGAGCGCGTCGTAACCCTTGAACCAGCCAAATACACGCGTACGTCAAGAGCGGCCAACTTAATCCCATCAAGCGCGTTCTTATTATATATCTCATACGTCTTTTGCTGCTTAAAAATATCACCCGTGGCGCAAGTGTGCCTGCCGAGTGTGTGTGAGAGAAATGGGCGCCATTATACTTCCGTCTTCTCGGTGTAATAACCTTTACATAAGTCCTTCATGCCGCGCGCGCTATCCAAGATTATAGAAATTGAATTATCGAGTGGCTTTGTTATACGTTGCGCAGGTTACATAAAAAATAAAGACACGTCGCGTTGTTTTTGTTGAGTAAGAGGTTAGGTATATTGTTGCAGCTTAGGCGTGGATATGCAGTGTAAATGTTCGATGCAGCTTTGCCTTTTGAGACTTTATTCCATTTTATACGTGACAGTTAAAGTCAAGTGTAAGGCACTTGCTTTGGCTTTGTATAGTACATGTATTAGTAAAAAAAGAATTTTTCAGGTTCGAATATTAATCTTTTAAGCCTAAAGATAAAAATAATATCCAAATAGTTTGAAATACGATGATTGCTATCACTTAATTTACTTGACAGCTTTAATAAAAAAAAAATCGCTTAATCTTTTTAAGAAATAAATATTTCCACAAAGAAATAGAAAATGATTCATTTCATGGTTCAATCAATCATAAAAGTTACAAGAGTATAAAATAACTCTATATGGTTAAGTGTAAATTTTTCATTATTTAGGTACGACCGCTACACGGTAGTGCCTTATTTTTATACAGAATGAAATATAATGTTTCTTAGTTAATATTTGACATATCATATACAAGATCACAAATTGCAATCTACCTTTACGAGCAGATTATATTTATGGAATCACATCTAGTTTTTACTCATCGATAAAGATAAAAAGGAATTCAATAGAACCATGCGTTAAATAATATCATTTTTACACATCGTGATAAGATCCAGGATAGATCCAATAAATGACTGTAAATTTTACAGCGATCACTTCGAAAAAAGGAGTTTAAGTAAATCATAATCCGTGGGCATCGAATATTACGAGGGCAGCTATATCGCAAACGCGTTTAAAGGTGAAAAGATATTGATGGCTTTTATATCTCTTTCAGATAGCCGTGCGAGTATTGAATACATGCGGCAAATGAAGAAGAGACTTATGGAACGGTTAATCGCTTGTTTTTTTTTGCTCCGACCAGAGAGGCAAATTTAGTGTCACAACTTCTGCTTTTCATAAAGTACCCTATTGCACGGCAGTTGTTTTATTTTTAAGAGAATATTGATTAGGCATATGAAGTCATTGTAAGCCCAGCGGGGCATAAGTTTAGCTATGTACTTATAGGGATTGTAGCGTGAGCTGTGCAAAATTGATTCCATAACCCACTTTTTGGACGCCCGACGACAAAAGTCAGGTCACAATAAAAAACAAATGGGTGTATGAAAGTGTTCTGCTTAAAAACATATTTCGTTTTTAACTTTTTATTGAACAGTTGTTAAAATAGTCGTTTAAAAATGGATCGATATATACACATAGGAGTTTTAAAAAGGTAACAGATATGATGGTATATATATAGACGAATTTAGAAAGTGATCTATACTTTTACTGTTTAAAAATCACATAGGAAAATAGACTTCGCTTTCTACGCTTGACTGATGAATGAAACGAAATATGAAACTACACATGTCTATCTGTTATCGAAGGCTATTTAAATTTATTTAAAGCCATTTAAAACTGAAAAATTAACATTTGATTACTTTAACCTCTCAATATTACAAGTTAACAACGGTTCTTAATTAAACAATCTAAAAATCATGCTTAATTTGCATACTCTGATTGGATTTATTTAACGTATCTTTTCCCTTTCCCGATAAATGATGGTATATATAGGTAGCTTTCATTCAGCAGGTCGACATCGTTCCCGTACACTCCATTTTATACAAAACAACAAAGTGGTCGAAAAAAAGCAGTTCAGTCCCTTTCTTCGGAACTCTAAAACTCGTTCCCATCCTGTTTCTACAACTGTTCACGTTAACAAAAAGCATTTTCACCGCGGCCGGAAAAGCTGCGCTCGTGCACAACTTTCATTTCATTCCGTAGGAAGTTGACATTTAACTTTACGGCAATCGGTGCATAGTGCAAATCCTCTGCCTCTCTCTCCCTCTATCTTTTTGCTTGAACTCTTGGCAAACGAAAAATCAAGCATCTATATTAACAACAATGAAATCGAGCTACCCGCGGCGGGGGTTCATCGACAGGGAAGCATCTATATAGAAATATGCGTCGTAGTTTCCCCCTCTTCTTTTCCAGCGCACCCTTTTCGCCGGCTGATGCTGGCCGCAGGCGCAGCGATTGGAAATAAAAATAAGAAACAGCTGACACGAAGGCACCGAGAAAGCAGAAGACCGTGCGTTCGCTCGCTTCTATATAATACACTCTCTAGTCCGGAGTAGAAGCGCTTGTGTATTATACACACACCATAAGCAGCAAGAGGCTCGGCTGTGCGGCTGCTGGAGCTCTCGGCGGAGGGTAACTCGGGCACATAAAGCGGAGGAAGACCTGCAACGGAAAGGAAAGACGCTGTGCGCGAGAGGAGGAAGAAGAGGAGACGGTGGCGTTTCGGCAACGTCGCTCTCTATCGTCGATTCGCTCTCCCTCTCTCTCATTCCTTACGCCTCGTACTTATGGTCGTCGGTTTTGTTTTATTCCCGTATAGCGCTGGTAAAACTTTTCCTCGAGACCGGAGTACGGAGGGAGAGGGAGAAAACTTGAGCGCAGTCGATTTATCGGAAATGCTGTTTCTCCACTACCTATACTCGTGCGAGTGCATGCATTACGTTGATTCATCTCTGGAAAACTAGCAAGTTTTAATGGCCTTGAAGGCGATCGCATGATTACCCGACATATAGCGTGAGGATGATTTACAACTTCGCGGAAGTACAGCGGTTTTTCGAATTTGAGGATATTTACTGCTACCCAGTTAACCTCCGCTTTTTTACTGCGTATACCGCGAGATTCGAGCTTAGAAAGCAGCGAACTCGGAAGAGAGTAATTTAATCTCACCGATTTTTTCCCCATTTCATAAATGTTGGATGCAATTTTACTTCATGAAGGATTAAACGATTGAGCAATGTGGAAAAAGTTAATGGTTGCAGAAGAAATGTAGATGTGCTGATTGTTTGGAATAAGATACACCATATGTAAACATGGCAAAATTAAATGTCAATGTTATGCGTTCATTGATGAATCGCAAAATATTTGATATCTTTTAGGCAACTAGTTGATTTGAAAACTTAGACCGATGTTAACGTACTTGATTCGTCAATATAAGGGTATTTACGATCGTGTGTTAATAATAACTATTTTAAGAAGGGAATTTGATACTTTTGTATATGCATTGCTCCAAAATACTTTTTGTCGTTGTGGATATAATATAATTCACCCGGTTTAAAAAATAAACATTCCATTCATTATCAATAACTGTAGAATTACAAAAAAAAAAATAACGTAAAAAAACCGTTTGTAAACACCACAAATGCTCCGGAATCCAGAGGCAACGTAAGGTTTGCTCTTTGCAAATTCTGCGTCAATATGAATCTCGTATTTTGCAACGATAAGACTGCCTGCGAGCAGCAACTTATCGAAAAAGGAGCGAGTGACGCCTGCAGATCGGGTGATGTAGAGAAAAACTGCAACTAGAGAGAGAGAAAGAGAGAGGGAATGATAATGGTGCAGGAAGTTAAGAAAAGGGAAAAGTGAGAGAGGGTGGAGGTGTCCGAAGGGAGCAGCAATAGCAGCTGCAGCAGCGAGCCAAGGAAAAAGACTTCTCCGGAGTCGATTCGTTTTCTTCCTCTCTCCACGCCCATTTCTCGACGGTTCTCCATTCCCTCTCTCTCTTTCTTTCCCTCTGGCTTCCAACAGTTGGCGAGGCTCTCGGTCGTGCGCGCGAGCGAGGCGGAAGTGAAGTATGTTGCGAGAACCCGCGCGCAGCGTACACACAACGTACATTCTGCTGCATGCACATATAGTCTCGTATAGAGAGAGAGAAAGAGAGAGAAAGAGACAGAGAGAAAATATGTACCTACTCGCATGGAGGATATGTATATTCAGTCGCATCTCTCGGCTATCCTTACCTTGATGATGAGCTCGATCTCGGGTACGTCGCCGTTACTCGTGCCGTTTTCGTGTCCGTCGTCCGCCATTCTATCGGTTTGTTGCTGCCGTCGGTGTCGGTGTTCACAGTCCGATATCCACTTCCTTCTCTCTCTATCTCTCTCTTTTGCACTACTGCAGCTGAGTAGACTGTTGCGTGTCTTTTTGCTGTCGCTGAGCCGCGCGAGTCACGGCCTATACGTCCCTGGGATCGAGAGAGATAGAAAAGACAAACACCGATAGATATGTATAGGAAGGCACTTTTAATTCGACGATCGTAAGAGACGGGAAAAACACAGGCAACCGAAAATCGCTCGCCGGCGATGCTGAGCTCGAGCGGCAATAAGGTTTGCCGATGTGGGCTATTTGCGGTTCTGGAGCTTTTAGGGGATCGGCGCAGCTGCGCGAAAACACGAGAACGCGATGGAAGCTCACGAGACACTGACGCACCATCGCACGGACAGTGGCAGCAGCGCCGCAGAGAACACGGCGCGGCCCGCGGCTTTTCCCCCTTCCCCTTCACCAATGCAGAGGCTCGAATTGTGCGCTCTCGCTGCAGACTTGCTTTACTTGATCCAATAGGACTTAGGGCTGGACCTGTGCGGTACTTTAAACTGACATATTAAAGTTCCAATTCGGCGATGGTTTGTATAATACAAAGAAATAGTTTGACTGCATTTAAGGTCGACGTGCGAGTTAAGATAGGAAGTAAATTTATCGGCTGCCGGCAAATCAGATGTACAATTTTAAATTTTATTATTATGGTCAAATGATCATAATTCGTCGCAGACTAATTAAATGGATAGCAACTTTTATAAGTAAAAATTTGTAATTATTTTAAACGCTTAAACTATTCAGAACATGTTTTGGCGTTTGGCATTTAAAGACGTTCAAAAATTGTTATAGCGAAAACAATTTGTGTTTTGATACAGTGTATATCCACGAGATCCATTTACATAAAGTACAATTTAAATATGCAGTTACAATAAATGAAATAATTTTTTAATTTATTTTAATTATATTTTATATTCAGAGATTTCATATTGATTTGAAATAAAACCGTTTGGTCTGAAAGTTTATAGGGGGTCTTTATAGACAGAGAGTAGAAGTCTTGGACCAGTCACTGTATTGTTCGGAGAAAGTGTAGGTACCAACAATGATTTGGAGTTTTTTTTTAATGAAACTGGTTCAAAGGGTGTATATAACTATTGTTACATATATCTACATATATAAAGAATATAATATCCTCCACACAAAAACTGTCTTGGACCTCGACAACCCGACTCCCTTCTATTTCCCCTCATTTAACTTTCAGATCTTCTTGTGCTACAGTCAGCCTCAAAAAAGTTTGCACCAGAAAAATTTAGTAAATTGACATCTTATAAAGCGTACTGAAGCTGATTGAATAAAATGCTTTGAGCGATTGCATGAAAATTATTTATTTTATTATTTCTCAAGTATATTTTTTAATGCAAAATAATGTTCCTTTTGTCAAATTCATAGAACCGCTGGAGCTACATAGTTTACTATATAAATTTTAGAAAGTGATACCTAGATCGGATTTCTCATGAATTTTCACGAAAGTATTTTTATGCAATGGTCGCAATTATGTAGAATATAGAATATAATACTTTTAGCTCGCTTTCGCACGAATTAAATACAAAAATCTATGAAAACAGCAAAGCTTATCGTTGTTGCATATATATGTATATTGGTCCTACAGTTTGATTAAGGAGGTTCACTTGCTACCGTCGTAACAATAAGTTTACTGCGCTCCTCCGTCTCTCTATAGCCTTTTTACACTGATACGTGTACGTTAGATTTTAAAAGGAACTGTAAGTACACTAGCGCGATTGAACGGGATTAATAAAATATCTTTTGACTTCAACTCGCCATTACTCGTACGCATGTGCATGAAATCTTTCGAAACTTTGGCTAAATATTATTGAATACATGTAGAAACTAATGCAATATGTTTAAACTTATTTCGTAATAGGAATAAAGGATACAAAACAAAAATCCATTTTTAATGTTGTACATTTTCTTTCAAACGATAAAAGTGTGTTACAAATTTTTGTAATTCAAGATTTTTAATGCATAACATTATTCGGTAATTCCTAAAGAAGGTTTCGGTAAAGTTTGAGGCCAAAATTTTTAATAGATCAAATGATATGAGTGTTTTTGTTGTTTATGCATCGGTGCGGGCGCTCGTGCGGGCGCGTGTAACATTTCGACACGTGTGTAATGTGTAGCTTTGTTTGTGTGGAAAACGTCACATGAACTAAATAAACACGAATAAGCACATCGAATTCATTCATATTATATGCTTTTCCGAATATACCACGCCCGAGACTTCTCTTCCATACGGTTTACAGCGTTGTCGGGTATTCGCAATGTTCTCTCTCTCCTCCTGTGCTTTTCTTACATAAAACTTTCAACGGCAAACTTTGAATTGCTATAAGTCACCAACCAGAGGGTGAGCTTCCTTCTTTAGTTTTATATAACATTTCTATTGCAATTTTTTTATCATATACTAGTTTTTTAAAAAATTCCTCGAAAAGTTCTTATGATATAATAAAAAATGTCTCTGTTCGCATGGCTTGGTATAGGGAATACGTGTTAAAAGTCGAAACTTTGAGGAAAGATTTCTCGATTTCGGGAAGATACAGCTTCTTGAAATTTCAACCAGGTACAAATAATGCTATTTTAAACGTATAAAATTTTTTTTTTAAATTCCTCGAAAATGAAAAAACCAGTGAACCTCCTTAACATATTTATACTGTATATTTATAGGATCCTTTAATTATCTAATTAATATAAATTATAATGAAAGAAGGTAAAAGTGATAAAATGATGAGGTTCTAAGCATTCTGATATAAGGTAAATTGATAATCAGAAGGTAAAGTACAGTTTTATCGAATTATAAATACCCATTTATAAGCATAGCGCGTGTCCATGGTAATGCGGGTAACAAGAACACAGGTTAGGAAGGAGAGAAAACAGTCTTATTGAGAAGCATTTTGCTTTGAATTTAAAATAATTAAGTATTTAAAAATAATTTTAAGTGGAAAAGATGGAAGATCTTGCTATAAAGTCTGAAGAAGCAAAAAATTTTCTACTCTCAAATGATAATGTGGATAAAAATGCGACGGAAGAAGAATTTCAAAATTTTATGCACCAGGTCACGGAAGTCGGTAATGAATATTTTATTTAAAAAAGAAGACTGTTGGTAAATAATGAAACTCTTTTTTTTTACATTAATTGACGAAAATATTTATATGTTTAAGAAAAAATTGTAAAAAAACTTGCTTCCACTGATGTTAAGGAACAAGAGCGCGGAATGGTGTTAGCTGACCAAAGATTGGATAAAAATACGGAAACCCAAATAACTGAAATCGGGGAACTAAAAGTCAAAACAAATCGAACGCAAATAAACAAGTACTCTCCAGAAGATTCAGATCCAAACAAAATGTCACAAGGTATAGTAGAAAATAGTTTGAAGAAGCTATTTTAAATATTATACATATATTGATAATGTTCCGTAGGTATCTCCAACCACTTTTCAATTACGATATATAATTGCATTCAAATATGTAATAAGGTAAAAGACCCAGCGAATGGACACTTAAGAACATGTACTAGTGATTAGACACTCCCAGTGTCTGGACGATTTCCTTGGTTGTGATAGGTCGAACGCGTCCAGATACTAGTGCTGTCCATTCACTAGTCGTGTCCAGTCACTGGGTCATTTACCTTAGTGTACATGCAAACAGATTGATCTTTATGTTCAATTGTAGATGTATGACGAAAGCAAGCACTGAAAATTATATAAAAAAATGAAAGAACTTATATTTTATTGCCGGCTAAACAAGTTGGGCGCCCTAAAGTTATTTGAATATGACTTATAATAAGTACATTGTATATTCAAAATTTAATTAATTTTTTAAATAGTTTTTCAAAACTTTTAACGCAACGTTAATACATCAATTAAAATAAATTCATGAAACATAAATCAGGACAAATATATTGGATGACGAACAATTTAGTTATACGTTATTGTTGAATATCGTACTTAAGTCGGCGATTTAATTTATGACAATTTTTCATTTAACTTAAAAAAGATTTGTTGTGAGCGATATCAAAAATACTCGAAATACAAAGATAAATAGTGATCAAATACAAAATATTAATACAAAAAATACGTAAAACATCAATAGAAATCTTGTAATTTCGCTTTCAGAAATTTTAATGTAATATCTTACGAAATCTTTATGTAAAAAGCAAAAAAATATGAAAGTAAAAATTTTTTTGTTTTAAAAAAGCGAATTTCAGAGTTGTGCAAAATTCAATTATTTAGTTTAGTTATTTATAGATCGAGTTTATATTTACCTAATATTCATTGGTTTTAAGATATTTATTATGCTCATAAATTAAATACATCAATAGGTAGTCAATGAAGAAACAAATTTAATCGCTTTTATAAGAGTTAATATTTTTTTCAATGTAATTCTCAATAGAGGCTTTTAAACGGAGCATAGAAAAAGATGCTAATGAACGTGCTGAAAGTCGAAAAGCCCGAAACGAACGTGCCGATACTTACAAGAGGATAGGGAATGCTGCTTTTAAGGAAGGCAATTATGAAAAAGCTGTCACGTACTTTTCGAAAGCTGTTGAGCACAGAAAAGATTCTTCAGTGCTTTGGAATAATCGAGCTCTCTCTTATATGAAGCTTGGTCTCTTCGAAAAAGCTCTTCTTGACTGCGAGTGGGCGTTGAAGGTCAACGATGCCAATATTAAAGCACTTTTAAATAGCGCCAAGTGCCACAAATCCCTTGGTAACTACGGAATATGCAAAGATTTCATTGCACGCGCTAGAGAAAAGAATCCCCATTTTCTAAATTACATTTCAGGTGATGTAATTTTGCAATATGTACTTCCTTTAAATCCTCAATCTCTGGAAGGTTTATTAAATAAATTGATCTCTCTTTTTAGAATTCGAAACAAGTTTGGAAACTGAATCAGAAGAACGTTTCAGTCAAGACACAGCAAACGATTTACTTGATTAAAAGTGTTAATGCTTAATATAATAAACAAATCTTTAACATTTAATAAATACTTTTAAAAACAATACATCATCAATAAATTGTAAATGTAATAATCCTCGATTACAATTCATTAAATAGTTATATAAAAAACCTTTATGTACAGTTTTATAAGAAATAGTAAATTTATTTGATGCAAAAACGATCTGGCTTAGATAAGCTAAGTTGTGTCAAGATAATTCAATTTTTGTAGCATTGAGTTCTTTTATTTCAGATAATGAACGTGGTTCGTGGATAAAAACCATGCACTCCACTCCCTAAACAGAAAGTACATTAAAATCATGTAGTACAAAATATTGATCTATAAATAACGAAAATGGAATATTTTTGTACCTGCATTCTAGCTGCTCGAACAAATCCTTCATTTGCAGAAACAGTGATACTTTTTAAATTTTCTCCACTTGCAAAGACAAGTCTAGAACGAACTTTAATTTTACCACCAAGATTAAGTTCCATAATTCTTCCTTTAGGAATATCATCAACTATTTTAACTCTGCTCATCAATTCATCTGCACGCTTTCTTTCATTAGGACCACCAATCAAATTAACAATGTTTGTAAAATTGTCATATGCAGTTTGACATATAACAAGTTCCTTATTATGAAATAAATTATCTAAAACTTGTTTTATAGGACGACATCGTTCCCATTCTGCCTGTGTAGTAAGTAATGGTTCAATATATACAAAATTAGCATAACCATTTGTCATATTTGTTACATAGGCAAGAAGAGTTGAAACATCTAAATTAAGTATTGTGATATCGCTTGAGTCGATATTAGTATTCAATTCTAATAAATCACAGACGTTACTTGTTGTAGATTCTTCAGATTCTTCAGTCTCAGATTCAGAGTAAAATAATTCATCTAAAACAGAAAAATATATTCAGTAGGAAGGTTTAAAGGTAAAAATTAATTAATGATATTAAAATATTAATTTTTACCATGTCCAATGTTACTTTCATCCTCTTGTACCTCTATTTTCTCTCCTTCAATTATGATACCTAAAGAATTTTCTAATTTTTGTGCTAAGGGCTTTTCTATACCACATGCGAAATGAAAAATAATGTCTGGTGGCTTATACATATGTGGATGATTTTTTGCACACTTTAAATAAGATTCAGCTTGATCGAAAACTGATTTTTGTCCATACTCTGCATTACCATGAGAAATAAGAGTAAGAGCTTTAGCATTACGGGCAATAACTTTTACCCAACTTGAACCTCCACCACAAACAATATCCACTTCTAATCTTGAATTTTGATATTTAAAGGGTTTTAGAACATTAACAGGTTCATTAGCAGACAGCAGGCGCTTAACAATCGCATTTAAATGAATCAAGTTAGTGCTCTGCAGATGTTCTTTTTTTACATTTCCAGTGGACCGTACCTTTATAAGAATCATCCAACAAAATGTACTAAGCAAGATTAATATTCTACAAAATTAATAAAAAATAAGAGAATAATATTCTCTTATTTTTGCACTTATAATACATTATAATTACTTACTTTTTTTAAAAATTTGACTTCCTGTTGAATTTTTCGAATTAATTTATCAACACCTTCAACCTTCTCCAAGAGTTTCAATTGCTCGACCATGTCCCAGCCCCATTGGATTTTTTCGTCGAAACATTTTATTAGGTCTTCTTGTGTTTCCATAACACAATATTTTATCAGGTATTATTAATATTGCTGGTATTGTTTTCTAAGCATGTGATGAAAAATGAGGAAGATGTGCTTAAATGGTTACCTATGTTATTATCGATATGGTGATTTAAAATGCTTACTATGATTACTGAAGTTTTGATTCCATACATAGAGAGTATACAAATAGAGTAGGTAAGCGAGACACCACCTATAACAGACTGTAACAGTATAACCTATATGCATTTAATAACGCATACGCAGTATTGTTGTATAGTCTATACGTCATTGGTTCTTGTGCTTTACGAAAGATCAACATGGTGGAATGTTACTCTATCCACACTATCTCTATGTCTATACTTAGGTAGAATAGTTTCTGGTATAGGTAGTGGTATATAGAATCGTAGAACCCTACATGTGGCCATTCGCGGTACAAGCTTTCAGCAAGAAGGACGGCTGGAGTCTCGACGGACTCGACGTACTATATCAAAATGGTAACAGAATATAATAAAATTATTTTTCACATTCCTTTTTTCGTATCTTGCATAGCACTACGTTTCAAGTTTTCATTGTTAAATTTACTTATACACTTAAATAGATTTGTTTATATTATATTATATTGTTTATATTATATTTATAGAAGATCATACATATATGCAATATAGTCACAGTCGTTGTAATGTATAACATGTGAATTGCTATCGGATTCCGGAGCATTAAATTTAGCTGATAAACCTTTACTCCGAAATGAAGGGATTTACTTACCCATTATGATTTTGTTTCAGTAATTTACATTTTTTTACTGTGCTTTAAAGATCACTTTATTACTTATTAATTATTATTGACCCTGTATAAAATTATTATTTTACTAAATTTAAAAATTAGTTTTAATTAAGTTATACTTATACTTAATATTTTTGTATATAATTGTACTTCACAAGTGATACATTTTACCGAATTTAGTACCGAACGAATTTTTCGTATTTATTGCCATTAGAGACTATTGATTTTTCGGAATCTTTTATTTATACCAAATCAGATTTAATTTTTCATTACAGAATAACGTATATATGCTTCTTTCACGAAGTAATTCGTGTTATTAAATAATAATATCAGATAAGATGTAATTATATCAGATAAAATTTAATTTTTATATTTTATTGTTTCAGTTAATAATTTGACCATTGAAATGAAAAAAATGGATATCAATGAAATAATGTTCGCTATAGGGCGGTCTCGAAGATAAAAATCGATAA
The DNA here is from genome assembly GCA_900490015.1 of Megastigmus stigmatizans. Classification (NCBI taxonomy): domain Eukaryota; kingdom Metazoa; phylum Arthropoda; class Insecta; order Hymenoptera; family Megastigmidae; genus Megastigmus; species Megastigmus stigmatizans. The sequence goes on along the minus strand of UELV01079518.1, from coordinate 6,763 downwards.
TTACAATGGATCAATCTATTATTATTGGTATGTATAAATTATTTTAAAAGGAAATAAATACGATTTAACACTTTCGTATTGTTGAAAATTTTTTAAAATGGGAAACTGAATAATCTACATATATTAATACAAATTGTGTATTTTCTTTTTTGTTACAGATTGATTCTGGATTAAGAAAATTTTGTGAGCTATATTTTGTGCAAAAAAGTTTATTTTCATTATATTATATAGTTTGTGTATATTATAATAGTAAGTTGTAAGTGTATTGTAAGTGTAAGATTTCTTTTTTACTTTTATATGTATTAGTAATAATTTAAATACGATAAAATTTTTTTGTATTATTTCTGGTTATGTATAAAATAAAATATTAATTTTTATAAAATAATTATTATTTAGCTATTACTTTATTAAAAAAAAATTAATTTCAAAATTTTACTGTCAAAGATAAAGTGAAAAATTTTAAATAAATATATACTTTTTCACTAATATCGTATACAGTTGATGTTAGTTTAACCTTTGCGGCTTTGCAAAAACTCAGAAATGTACACTAACAATTCTACAACCAGAGATTAGTAACTCTGCTACAACGTAAGTATGCGGGCAGCGGGACGCGGGTTCTAAACCTATTTGAAAAGATCGTTGTATTCTTGTGTAAATTTTGACATTTATGAATGTATACTTACAATTATTTTATTTTGGTTTTGAAACTAAACACAAATTATTTGTAAAATTAAAAAATATTTTTCTAAGGAATGATATGTTTGAATTTCTATAAAAAATGTTTATAAGAATAAGTACGTTAGAAAAGTGCGCGTGCGTGATTTTTTGCATCACGAGAGCTATACATTTTTCCTGTAAGTACGCCTTGTATTATCTTAGTAATAGTATCGCCTTCGTATACAGCATCGTAAGATATATATATATATACCCGCTGCAATCGGCAGCTGCACAAGCTGCAGTCTCCCATTTTCTATGAGAGAAGACAATTCGAACCCCAGGAGACCATCAGGCAGAAAGGTCGAAAAGTTTTAAGGCGAATTCATAGTGAAAATCGAGTTTGCACTTTGCGACGCCTCGGTTGTCTTACATCTTGGCGCTATATACAGATATACATGTCTGCATAGAGAAATGCTCGGAAGAGTCGGAAGCCGATACAGTTTGTAAGTAGTTGTAGCTTCGTTTTCATCATGAATGTACCCTTAGACAGTTGTTGCTCCGCTCTGTCTCCCGCGCACTCGTAACACCTGCCAGCCAGAGCAGCCAGATTATAGTCAACCCATCAGCAGCATCAGCGGCATCAGCAGACACGGGAGAGCGAAAAAACGAGGAAGAGAACGCGAAACTCACATCTTCTCTCTCTTCGTCTCTTGGAATCGAGGTTATACGCCAAATCAACGTCCAATAAAGATGTGCCTAAGCGGTCAGCGTCGTCGTCGTCGTGCTGCTGCCGCAGCTTGAATGCAATGTCCATTTCGATTATTAAAAAAACGGACCCAGACAGTCCGAGTTTGATCAAGGATCTGAGAAATTTCCGCTTTCAAAGGAACCCAGTCAAGAAAATGTTCACGTGTAAGTATTCTGCTTTTCATTGTTCAAGCTCTTATTATATCGTCTTTGGAGTGGAGCAGCGCTAATGGCTCGCGTGAATGCTGGATGAGAATGCTTAACTTTTCCTTGTGAATTCCTTGATTTTTTCGATCAAAAATTAGGTATCCTTGTTTTGATTACATTTTCAAAATACATATGTTTTTGACCAATAGAATGACATGTTCGATTTTCGTTGTTATTTGTTCGATTATCTTGACGTTATGCTGCAGTGCTCCCTTTTTCTAATTTGAAAGGATTGCAAGAAATATTGGAAAAAGTTGGTTAATATATAAGTATAATTCGTTCTTTTTTAAAGAAAATAGTTTCTCAACAAAGTTTTTTTTGTTCTTTTTTTTAAAATCGCATTTTGTTTATTTTAATCTCATAATTGCTGACTGTTATCTAATAGTTTTTCAATCGGGGTTCAAATATATGATAATGAAATTTACTATGAAATTATATTTTAATTTAGCCGATGAAGATAGTAATATAGCTGCTCCAGAAGTACGCCGAAAGCCTGTTAATCGTATTGTAGATAGTGACAGTGATGGAGAAGATTCAGCCAAGGGATCAATGTCAGTGTCCAGCTCAGAAAAAAGTTTTGAACTTAAAGAGAAAGAAGAGAAACTCAAGTACCTGACCAATTTATTTCCACATTTAGAAAATATAGTATGTTTTGAATAATATTTACCATTTTTATGTTACACGTCAGTTTCTTAATTTTAATTTTGATATATTTATATTCACACAGCATATTCAAAATGTACTTCATAATTCAAATTGGGATAAAGAATTAGCTAAAGAAAAACTTCAAGAAAATCGTAAAAGGCCTCCCGAAAAAACCAAGAAAACTAAAAAACATAAACGTAAAAAATATAACAGTGATGAGGATGATGATGTAGATTCAGATGAGGGAAATTATAGTAAAAATAAAGTTTTTGATAGGTGACTAAAATACCTTTTAATACTTTCTCTTTCTTGTATTTCTTTGTTATCTGTATCTTATTTTCTAGTGATGATGACTCTGATGTAGAAATATCGAATACTTTAACTGGTGATAAGAAGGCAGTATTAGAATTCATGCAAAATGCATTACCTACTGAATTACTGTTAATGAATCAGTGTTCTCAAAAGAAGGTTAATGCAATACTTGAAGCTAGACCTTTTAATGATTGGAAAGACTTAGTTAGAAAGTTTCAAAATATAAAGTTCTTAGATGCAGAACTTCTAAATGCTGCACAGGTTTGTTGATACGTGTAATGTTCAGTGACTATTAATTTGTAATATTATGGAATAACTGTGTAATATTAAGACTCAATTGTTATTTTAGTAATGTAATATTAATAAAAAAATTATTCATACGATTGCATAATACATTAAGTGTTCCATATTTTTTAGGATTTAATACAAACTAGAAATGTAATAGGTAATCTCATGAAAAAATGTCTTCGGTTATCAGCAAACATGGAAAAAGCAATATCTGCTGGTTCAGCAACTATAAAAGAACAACCAAAAGGTATAGCTCCAGGTTTAACATTAGCACCTTATCAAATGGTTGGCTTGAATTGGTTGGCTGTGATGCATGTACAAAAAGTCAATGGGATTCTTGCTGATGAGATGGGATTAGGAAAAACAGTGCAGGTCATTGCTTTTCTGACTTATCTTAAAGAAGCAGGACTTATTGAAGAAAAAGATGGTCCTCATTTAATTATTGTGCCTAGTTCAACTATGGGTAAATAATATTTTATTAATTAAAATAAACTTAGAATAGTTCGATATTATTGTATATTGCGTTTCTAGAAAATTGGAGCAATGAATTGGGACGATGGTCACCTAGTCTCAATTCTGTTAAGTATTACGGGTCACAAGAAGAACGTAAGCTAATAAGAGCTGGATGGCGCAGTGGGGATTTAGATGATGTTGATGTTATACTGACAACGTATAATCTTGTCAGTAGTACACCAATGGAACGTCATTTGTTTCGCGCCATGCCTTTAAAATATGTTATATTTGACGAAGCGCACATGCTAAAAAATATGAGTACAATAAGATACGAAAATTTAATTAAAATTAATGTAAGTATAATATCAAATTCGTAAGAGAATTTTTTTAATAGATACAATAAACGTAACTTTTAACACATTTTTCAGGCTCAACATAGAATTCTTCTTACTGGTACCCCATTACAAAATAATTTATTAGAACTAATGTCTTTACTAATGTTTGTCATGCCATCTATATTTGCTGGAAAACAAAATGACTTGAAAAGTCTTTTCTCAAAAAATCCTGTAAGGAGTTAATGCATTTATCCTGTATCATTAAAATACAAAATAAATAATGGAATTAAAGTTAACTATAAACTTATGTAATTCCAGTATTCATTGTATTTCTTTATTTAGTTGAAATATTATTATAAATTATTTATTCATTTTAGAAAATAAATGCTAATAAATCTAGTGAAGATAAACCACTTTTTGAAGAGCAGCAAGTTAAAAATGCTAAGCAAATTATGAAACCTTTTGTTTTACGTCGTCTTAAATGTGATGTTTTAAAAGATATGCCTCCAAAAAGTGATGAAGTGGTACTATGTCGTATGGTTAAAAAGCAAGAAGAAACCTATAAAAATTTAGTTGCTAGGTTTTCTGCTGAAGCTGACGAAAATCGAGAAGTTGACGGTCTTGGAATGATGATGCAGTTACGCAAACTTGCAAATCATCCCCTTCTTCTACAAAGTTATTATGAAGAAGATAAGTTACGGGTTTGTATAAATTTGATGATGTATTTTGTTTAAAACTTATAAGTATTTATGCATAAATTACATTATTTTATATTATTTTACAGACTATTTCTAAGAGGCTAATAGGTGAATCTGGTTGGAAACAAAAAAATGCGCAATACGCATTTGAAGATTTATTGTGGATGTCTGATTATAAAATATATCAGCTTTCACGAACTTATAAAAGTATAGCTGGATTTGGTCTACCACAAGATTTAATACCTGAATCTGGAAAATTAAAAAAACTTGATGAACTTTTACCTGATTTAAAAAATGAAGGTCATAGAGTTCTAATATTTAGTCAATTTACTATGGTTTTAGATATTTTAGAAGAATATTTAACAATTAGGGGTCATAGGTACCTTCGGTAAGAGTTAAATCCCAATAAATTAAATTAAATTAAGTTAAAAAATTTATAATTTTATGATTAATTTTATTTGCATTTTTAAGGCTAGATGGTCAAACACCAGTTATGGAGAGACAAGACTTAATAGATGAATTTACCGAGGACTCTGAAATATTTATCTTTTTACTCTCTACAAGGGCAGGTGGATTAGGTATTAATTTAACTTCTGCGGATACAGTGATAATTCATGACATCGACTTTAATCCATATAATGATAAGCAAGCAGAAGATCGGTGCCATAGAGTTGGACAAAAGAAGTAGGATAAATATTTATTCTCAATATTAATTATTTATAAAATAAATTTCATATAATATTAAAAACACTTTTTATTTGTTATAGACCCGTACGAGTAATAAGATTATTATGCAAGAATACCATAGAAGAGGGAATGTATAAAATAGCACAAGAAAAACTGAATCTAGAAAAGAAAATTACCGGGATCGAAGGTAAATTAATTTTAATTTATAGATACATATTTCTTTTAGTATACAACTAATCATAATATGAATTTTTCAGAAAATGAAAGTACAGAGAAAAAGAGCGTTCTAAAGTTATTGAAGATGATATTAGGAATAGAACACAACAAATCTATAACTTTATCTCCTACTAAAAATGGTGTAACTAACGGATTCACTGATGACGATTGACATCATGTGGATTAGGAATTTTTATTTATACAATTTTCGTAAAAAATTTTGATATTCATATAATTTAGGCGAAAACGTACGTGCACGTAAAAAATAATCATGTAAAAAACTTAAATCGAATTTTAGCAGACAATTTGTACAAATAAATAATTTTACTATCTCTGCCTTACTTTACATGGTGAATATCGAGCGCAATATTTTAATTAACTATATGTAATTTATAATTAAATCATTCCTTGATTTTGTATTAGCTTTTAAATTATTTGTCCTGCATTATGTATGATTGTACATACATATATCTAAGGATTAAAATAAGTTTTAATATACATCTAATTCTATTTTTATATGTAACTTATGGTACAACTGAATGTGTTAGAAACAGTTTTAAGACAATAAGCCAAATTTTCACAATTTTTAAAATTATATTATATTTTAATCAGTCATGAAAATTTTTTAAAATAAAATATAAATTATAATTTTACATAAAATTATATTTTCTTTTAATAATAGTTACTTAATTATCTGTATCAATATTGTTAGTTTTCTACTGTCTTCATGAATAGATATTTAAAAAAATACAAGCTCAAGCATTATATATATATATATATTACTTTATTCCACTATTTCCCAGAAATTTTATTTTTCATTGTAAAAATAAATATTGCAAATTCATAAAATTTATATGTGAAATTGAAAATTTTTTTAAAAATGGTGCAATAAAAAACATTAAGCATACCAAAACTTGAATGAATTATTTTTTAATAATTTTAACAATTATTTGCTTAATGTTAAAATAAGAATGATTTGTAAAATCATTTGCAAATAATGATAATATTTAAAGTTAAATGTATGACATGTGTATACTTTGTTCAGTAAATTTTGCATTTTAAAACAGTGTTTTCTATTTGACAGTCCCAGTGGTATAAGCATAAGGATTACAAATAAATATAATTGCATTATATTTATTTGTAATGTCATTAAGACATGCACGTACCTCCTTACTCACCGGTTAGATACGATAATCGAACGCACCCATAAACTATTTTGTTTAAATATTATATAAAAATATAGTTACTTAGATATTTTATTGTACGATTTTACAATAATTGCAAAAAATTATATACATTTAGATCTCAAAAAAACATACGAAAAAATCAAGTATTAAGTACTTATTTGTTTCATATTTTGTAGTTCTATAATTTTATAAATTCAGAATTGCTTACCAAATAAAAATATTATGATGGAAGTGACAGGACGGAACGTGATTTTTCTATTACGACTTCAATGGTTCCCGCAATGCTGCTGCTCAGCTATATGCTGCCAACTATACATATATAGTATATATA
>UELV01079517.1:0-35733 GCA_900490015.1 Megastigmus stigmatizans | reverse complement strand
AGAGAGAGAGAGAGAGAGAGAGAGAGAGAGAGAGAGAGAGAGAGAGAGAGAGAGAGAGAGAGAGAGAGAGAGAGAGAGAGAGAGAGAGAGAGTCAAGTAAAGAAAGCCATACCTTTATCCTGGAGACGGCTTCCTCGGCCTGGCACATCCTCGTCGACTTGGTGGGCTGGCCCTCGCATGCGAGCTGCGTCGAGCCGAGGTATCTCGCGCGGAAGAGGACGCCCTCGATGAGGACTGTGGGATCGTCGAGCAGAGCTGAAATCGTCAAGGATACGTGCCATTTAATGTCGTCGTTCGGCTGACGGGCGGCGGTAAGCTCGCCCAGTACCGAGAGATACTCGCTGGGACAGTGGAGCGCGCGCATCGAGCTTTCCGACACTTTGGCCCCGCGCGGATCGTTCCTGATTATCAGCAGCACGAGCTCATCCTCGTTTTCCTCCATCGCGATACCTGCACTTTTTTCTTTTCACTCGGATGTTTATTTCAAAAGTTTCTTTTCTAGATTCTTAAAATTTTGGTTGAAGTAGGAATTTAGGTGCTTTTTAAAATAGACTCGTTTTTCAGAGGAACTAGACGAGTCTCTATAAAGGTATCGATGAATTGATTGCATGCAAATTATAGCTTTTCCTGATTCGATTCTTGAGCATACAATTTACAAACCCGTTCTATCAAATTATAACTTTGTTCGATCTTTGTCAAAGATTTAATAGGACGTTAAATATTTTCGATTAACGATTCTCTTGAAGCTATTATATGTGAGTATTTGAACAAGTTTTTCCTTTAAAACGGAAATTAGTAATAAATAAAACATTTTCCAATTATGAAATGATTTTTAATGCAGTTTCAAGTCTCGAGTAAATAATCAATCGGCTCCTTCGTTGAAGTTGCACATAACTAAGCTGTTCTCCTAACAAACTTTATATCCACACTCGCGGTTTCCTTGAAATGATCCGAATCACGACAAAATTTGGTTTATTTTTTCTGATTCACGTGCATTACGATCTTAAATTCAATTTCATTGAATAATATTATTTATCGCTTACAAAAGACCGATATTTTTTTTTGTTGCAAAACTAAAAAAAAAATCACTGTTTCGCTTGTCATTCCCACTCCGTTTTTTCATCAATCCTTGTCGACATTCCAGTGAACGTAAAAAAGCTAACGTCTCATTACAATAAATTCATATTCGCACATTTCCACGACCACACTACACAACTTATTATAGATCTCGGTGCACTGAAAGTAGAATCTTCATCGAGTCTCTCGAGTGTCGTTCCCCTTATCGCACAAACTTAAAAACTGTACAGCTACAGACAATAAAAAAATAGAACTTATCACAGAGATCGTGAAACATTCTATTCTTGATTGAAATCTGTCGAGCTTCCAGTCGCTCATCATCTCTTCGCTCGTTATCTTATAGCCGCGATTTCAAGTGACACCAAATCCACACGCACACACCTCGTTTTATCCGATAATAAAGCATTTATTGAGCATCTCGCGACGTCGGCCAAAGTGTCTTTACCCAGTCACGTGCGACGAATGCATCTCTCGCTAGTCTCGCGCGGCGAGCTTAGCGCGCCTCATTTCTTTTTCCCTCCTCCCGCGCTGGAGGACAAGGAAAACACACACAACGTGCACGTGAGTATACGAAAAAAAAAAGAAAAAGAAAAGAGAACGATATGAACACACATAATAAACCTTGAGCGTTACGTACCGTTCGTATAGACGTGTATGTGTTTTTCGTCGATTTGCAGTAGATTGGCAATATAGCATAAGAGCGGGAGGGAGAGATAGAGCAATAGAGACAAGACAGGCAGGCAGGCGGCACACACCAATCCCCCAGGACAGTTGCGTCAGGTGCGTTAGTACGTGAAAAATAGAGAATGAGAGGCAGGTAGGTAGAGAAGGAGGATGGAAGGGGAGAGAGGAATTAAATCGGGCGTGGAAAAAAGTGATCGCTGATTAGTAAAACCTAATGTATATATATATATATATGTGTATATATAACGGCTCGTGTCGGAGCGTTGCGAATCTGTATCGGTTCGTGAGACTCACTCGAGCGCACAGAGTCACCTTGGTTGTGAATAAAATGCTCTTTTATCCGAGAAAGGCTGCAGGCAACGATGATGTCTATGCCGGCGGTAGCCCGCACCCACTTGGATACACCGAGTCTTGCGGCATAGTATAGCATTTAATTGCCACTTTGGAGCTGCGCTACTGAGTGGTTTTTCACTTTTTGCCGATCGAGCAAAGGTATATTTTAACCCATTAATCGGTTTCAGAACGGAAGTCTTTTGATTGCTACCCGATATTGGTCTACATCTAGACCTGCCGCTTTAAGCTTTTCTCTTTCCAATATTACCAAAGTCTCAACGATTAGATATATCGTTTATAACACAGACAGTAGCAATTAAATGGTTAACGAAAAATTATGTGTACGATATGTATTTGAATCTAGTACCAAAAGCTTATTTGTTCAGAGCTTATTTAGTAAGACTGAAAACAGCGATTCGATTCAGTTCCATATTGCGATTAGAAAAATGTATAACAGTATACATTCAGTACAGGATTATTGAAATCTATTGATAAATATGTCAATACACTTAACTTGATCAAAAAGATATTTCAATAACGCGATAGAAATAACATGCATTTACTTATTCCGAGGTGACTCTGCGTTTAGCGCGAAAAATATTGACAAAGAAATGTAACTTTCTTTGCATGCGATTAATCTCAATTTTCCAACACCAACTATATCTTTAACAAACTTATTAATTCAATAAATTAGTTCTCAAGTCACTACATCTGAATATTAATTATTTATGTTGATTAAACTAAAGAAAATAATTGTAAAAAATAACGATTGAACCATTGATCTCACCTTCCTTATTTCTACTCTTCTTTTTTCCTTCCTTATCCTGAAAACAAAAAGTTTTTTTCAGTTATTCTCACAAGTAAGTTCGAGACGTTTACTGAAGCTTAATATTTTTGAACTTGATTTCATCTATTCATCATGCATCGAACAACATAACAATGTATGGAAAATAGAAAAAAAAATAACGGCGGATTATTGCGAAATAAATATATATGTAAATATTCGTGTGGTGGAAAAGTTTCTATTCGCTACGTACGTTCATTGTTTTATGTACAGAAACTTTTCTTTTTTAATAATAAAATTTCTTATTATGTACACAAAGAAATTGCCAATGGATTAACATAAATTAAAGGAAAGGTTTTAAGAGGATAAAGGAAAGATACAGCCAAAAGTTTTTAAATTTAAGTAAAAAAACGTGCACCACTAGTAATTCAAAGGTAAATGTCTTTGGTTACAAAAAATACAAACTGATGATATTCAATTAATCAGAGAATAAATTTCATGAATCTTTTACAAAAGCTAATACGTAAAGAGACATTTACCCCATTTCTAATCTAGCATCTATCTAAGTGTGAAGTGTTAGTATACGAAAATTCATGACCCTTTTTATAGCAAAGCACTATTTTTTTGCTTAGTAAGAGTTAAATCTTCGTAAACAGTGTAAAGCCTAAAAGAGAATATAAGCAAGAAGCTAGAAAATACCGACACCTTCTTTCATTCTTTGTACAAGAATATTTATTATTTTGAAATGTAACATTAAAACTTTATTTTTATTACGGGGGTGTCAAAGTCCTGCAGTTACTACTAAACTGTTTTACCGACCGGATTCTGAATAATTAGTTATAACTAAATAAATAGATAAAATTATACAAATCCCAAATATTAGGTGCATTTCACCTATGAATTATCAATCTGGCAAAGTTTCAGGTGAATATTTCAAGGACACCTTAAAAAATTGTTCCAAAAAGAAAGTTCTCATTACGAAACAAAAATTTTTCAAGGTGTCATTCAAATATTTACTGATGTCTTTGTCGGATGATAATTCATAGACGTAGTGCACCTGTATTTGAGATTTGCATAATTTCAAATATTTATTTAGTTATAACTAATTATTCAGGATACGGTCGGTGCAACAGTTTAGTGGTAACGGTAGGATTTTGACACCCCTGTAAACTAATCTTTGCGTTTAAATTGTAAGAATCGTATTCAGCCCCAATTTTTAGGAATGAAAACCAAATATCGAAGAGTCTGGAAATTATATTTATGAATTTATAGAAAACGAAAAAACTTTTGACATGCAAGTTATAAAAGACTTTGAGACACTAGTGATTGTAATAAAAGTAGAACAGAGAGCTATCTGTGATTTTTTAATAATTTTTTTTACCGACGGTCGGTAAATCAACCTTTTGACAAACTCGCTTCTATGCAAGAATGACAAGACTGACAAGAATGAGAAAAGAAGAAAGAAGGCCCAGGTCCCACGTCGAAAGACAATTAAATGTAACATTATACTGTATAGAAAACGAATATTGTGAAAAGATCGGCAAACGGATCGCGTTCAATATTAGGCTTTGCAGGCGCAGAGCTTTGAGCTGCACCGCAGGTCCGGCGAGCGTCGCGCATAGCGTGTGTATGGCTTGTGTGTATCGGTCGGTGAGGGTGCACCTTTTTCACCTTACTGACGGGCTCCTTGAGGCTTCGGGGGGACGAGGGGGAATTTTTGGCCGGCGGCGGCGAGGTCGTGCCGGTGGCCCCCGACTTTTGGCCGGCCAGCGGACTAGTCGCGCTATGAGTGCCGCCCCCACCTCCGCCGTCGCCGGCTACGCGACCCAGCTGGTGGCCGATCTGGTGCTCGGGACTGGGGACGTCGAGGCCCGAGGCCACCGCCTGCGCCGTCGTCGGCTGCGTCGGACCGCCCGCCGCCGCCGCCGCATTGAGCTGTCCCACCTGGGCACCACCGCAGCCACCGCCACCGCCACCTCCAGGCGAGGTTAGGCCCGCGCCACCGGCCGACGAGGAGGTGGCCGGAGGCGACGGCGGCGAGGCCGAGGTCGAGGGCAGAGGCTCGCCTGTGCTCAGGGGCTCGTGGACAAGGCCGCTCAGCGAGAGCGACGTGGGTTTCGCAGGCGTCGTGGGCTTGGCCGTCGAGGAGATGCAGATCTTCGAGCGATCGCTGGAGATGGAGGTGGGCAGGAGCGTCCTCGTCTTTGGCTTGCGCCAGCCCTGGAGTGAGAGAGAACAAGGGGCGCGAGCCGCCGGGTACGGGTGCCCAGGTTATACCAGGTATATACATTATACTGCATATATGTACAGCGGCTCTCTCGGCTCTACGGGATTTGCACTCTCGCCACATGCAGGCCTGTAAAGCTTTCTCTCGAGTCTTAACTCGCGAAACTGACGAAACTGACGAAACTGAGATGCGAGTCGGCTTTTACAGCTCTGCTGTGACGGGGAATATCTACGCTGCAGCTACTTTTTCGTTAACATAGTGTCGTGAATTGGAGAACTGGCATGATTTTTATTTATAACTCGAGCACTGTTTCATATTAGGCGCTTATTCGCTAGCTTGATAGCAATCAAAATATATTACTTCTATTTTTATGGTTCTGTCGGAATAGCTTTTAGTTGAGAAACACATCTGGGAGATGACTATGTAGAAGCATTGATTCACGACGTATAAGCAATATTTTAAAAATAATGAATCTTAATTTAAATTTAGTTTCTCAAGTAAAATAATGAAGTTAGTTAGACTGGAACATGTAAGTCAAGATAAGTGTCATAAATTATATAATTGTTTCAAGCTAGCTCTCCACTTGGATTTCGTGTTAGAACATTAAGACACAACTCAATTTTTTTTGTGTTAGAAACAGAAATACTACTGGTAAGAAATCCACATGAGATTATTCAATTTAATAAAAATTTCAATACTAAGTAATAATTAAATTTTATTATTATGCTTTTTAAAAAATTGAGTAAATTTCCAATTAGTAGGTTAACAGCAATAAAGGGGCCAAAAAGTGCGCATATTTGTGTGATACTGATAATTTGGCGGGTTAGTGAGCTTGCTTGCTTTCATAAAAACACAGTTATCAGGAAAACACATTAAAGTGATATTTTGTTACGGCGGATGAACATTTAGTTTGGGGCCATCGGCTTCTCAGCTAAAAGAACTATATACGTATCGCTTACTTCGCCATACATTTTTAATCCTTAATCAAACATAAATTTTATCACATTATCTTCGTTATCTAATTCACGCGATAATACGATGACTTAATTCATATAAGATCGTATTTAAGTTTAAGAATCAATTAAATTATTTTACCTTTATTTGTATTAAAATTATTTGCAAGCTTTGCAATTTTCTCTGTTCAGGAATTATGGATTTTAAATGAACGATAAAAGGCTTCCACCTATGTTTATGGTAATAAATGTTAAGAAAAACAATTTTAATACAAATTTTACTAAGCACTGTCTATAACCAAAAAACGGTTATTAAAGTGACTTAAAAGATGAGTAAACAGTAAAATAAAAAATAAGCAGAAAGCTCACCTTGTCGTCGTAGAAGCCTTGATCGTCGGTTCGTTGTTGCCCAAGCAGTCGATCCGTCTCGAGATCAGTGTCCGCCTCTTCCTCGTCAGCTGCCTCTTCTGCCTCGAGATCTGCATCGTCTACGTTGCGCCTCACCTCAGAGTCTTCGCTGTTGCTTTCGGTGCAGATTCTCCGCCTACCGTCCAACAAACTACACCTTAGTTAGACGCACTTATTAAGAGTCGGCCGGCAAAGGAAGGTTGTTTAATTAAGCTTCGTTATTGTAGCTACATAATTATTCTTTACGAAAACGAAGCGAGACACTATTGGATTACTTTTACTATTGACAATCAAAATTTTTAAACCGTACAAGTAAATTTCGGGGCAGCCCATAAAAAAATTATTATCACATGTTATTTTTATAAAATGTAGATTTGGTTTTCCTGTTAATAAGTTGTCAATGTATAATAGTACATTATGCAGCGGTGACGGAAGGTAGTTTTTCTCGCAACGGGGTTGCAAGGATACGAGAGCGAGATCACCTTCCGTACAAGTTCCGTACGGTATTTTTCATTATGTATAGTATACGGTAAGTAGAATCTTCGACAGTGCACCGTACGGAAAATGGGCACTTTCCACGTGCAGCGATGAAAAATATTTCTTCTTTTAGAACATGATATGATTTATATGAACATAAATAAAAAAAAATAATAAGAAGACTTTAAGATGATTGAATTTTGTCTAAATTGTTCGAACGGAAAGCATTTACCAAGGTCGTAAACGTACCTTGGTATCCAGATGGGACTGACGCTTGGCTCGGGTGGCTCTTCGGACGGCGACTTAACGGGCAGCGTTTTCGTTCGCTGCAAGGCCATCCTGATGTCCTTGATCGCCGCTTCAACCTCGCCACCTTGCTCTAGACCCACACTTTGTCGGCTCTGCGGTGCCGGGGGCGGAGGTGTGCCCAAAGGATCCAAGCCATCTAGCTGCAATTCGCTCGTTGTGTCGTAAGAGTTCTCTTTCTTTGTACTAAAGAGTTCTGGAGAGGCTGTGTTTAAAAAAGATACAGTTAATTTTGGAAATAGGTCGTGATAAGGTGTTGACAGATATTTATGGAAGCCTTAACTACTCGTGTTTATCGTTTAATAAATGTTTAGCATTTAAAATACATACCAGTTTGAAGCCTAAGGCTGACATCTTTAGCATTGTCATTAGTATCCGTTCCTAGCATATCATTCCTAGTCCTCTGTATAATCTCCTTCTCGATTTCATTAATTTGTCTCTTCATTAGCATAACCGTTGGATTATTATTGTCGGTGTCGCTCGCGTGACCACTCGACAATCCATCCTCTAATACTGGCATACTTGTGTATATCCTAAATAAAAAGTTAATTTGATTTGATTAAATTATGTTTTACAACCAATTACTTAAAGCAGTGTTATACAAAGTTTGACTTATGCCTCAAAAACTTTCTTTGAAAATACAGTAACTTTTAAGTCTGTACCTGAGAGAGTCGCTGTTATTGCCGAGATCACCGACAGAACCAAGCAAACCACTGGCTGGCAGTAGCTCGTTATCCATCATCATGAGGGACATTTCACTGTCGAGGTCGCCGCAGTTACTGTCACATTCGGTTGTTTCCGGACTTAAGGTAAAGTTGCGTGAGTGACCAACTTGCAAACCTACTTCGGTCTCACCGAGGTCCTCGCTACTACCTGTGCCAACCGATAAGTCTAGGAAATTGTTCTCGTGCTCCGTCTAAGAATGAAACAGTTTTTGTTACGTTTATTTGAAGCTTGAATGTTTGCTGTTACAGGAGCGGAAAAAAGTGAGATTAGCTTTTGGATTGTACGCAGAGTAAACATTGATCATATATTTTAAATTTGTAATTAAATTATTAATTTAATTTGAAAGTAAGGAATATCATGAAATTAGATTACTTGAATTTATGAAATTAAATTTAATGTCCCGTTTATTCTTAATGTATTTTGTACGAGAATTGTACATGTAATCTTACATACTATACTTATTGTTAGAAACCAATTAACGATTTGACCTTGAATGATTGTAGCATAACAGGATTATCTTAAGACATTGATACAGATTCAAATATTTATTATTAATAATTTACATAAAATTTAAACAATTTTAATCATCAAAAAGCTTAACTTGATTTGTATTATTAAAGCATATATTTAATAATTACCTGTGAAAGTTCTGTTTTATGTTTCTTCGGTGACTCGTGTACCATAACTTCCTCCGTCGTAGAAGGAACGGAGGCCAGCCTCTGACCGACGTAGGCACTACCACCCTGTCTCCGAAGTTCATAGTCGAGATCCTGTAAGAAATAAATGTGTTAAAGATAATGACGCTGTTATTCTGCGTATGAGTTATTACGGCTAAATTTGTTTCATAATTCTATAATCGCATTTTTAAATTAGTCCAAAATCCTTTGCTGCATTAAAATATCATAAAACATAGAGATCAAAATTGATACCTATACAGCATTGTTCTACAGATCATGAGCTTTCATTTAAGTCGTTATAAACAAATCTAAGTAAATTAGACCAAAGGTATGGTGAAAAATATATGGACTCGTCCTCCTGCATATGATGGTAGTCAAGTTTTGATGAATTAATTCGGTTTTATGCGCAGGGGAGTTACACTATTTGAACATTTTTTATGCTATAAAAATTCACAACAATCTTATAAAAGAATTCATTGATAATTTATTTAATTTCAAAAATATATTTTATAAAAGAATTTCTCATCCAAATATGCTTTAAATATTATACTGGAAATATTATTTTCGTTTCATAAACTCAACAATTGTTACGGGGAATTTCAAACTAGTTCAGTACCTGAAATGGAAATGCCTCGCTACTGTCTTTCTCCTCAGTCGGTGGCGGGCACTTGAAGAACTCTTCGAGCACCTTCCTAGTCTCGGAGAACTCGTATAGATAATCGAAGGTGCTGCCGCCCAACGATTCCAAACTGCTCAGATTCTCGCCTGGCAAAACGAACGGCTTTAACGGGCTCTCGCTGCCGCATTCGACAGCCACTTCTTCCTCTTCCTCTTCCTCGTCATCCTCGTCCTCGTCTTCCTCGACTAATCGAATGGGCGACGATAAGGGTATGTTGTTCGTCATCGTCGAGGGCGGCGTGAGAGCCGTCGTCGAGGTGATGATAGATGCCGTCGTAGTAAAGTTCAATGATGAATTGGTACCGAGTGGCGAGGAGGCAGAGGTGCCGTTGTTGTTGCTCGTGGCATTCGTCGTGGCGAGCGTATCGTCGAGGTGAGCAAGCACGCTCGACTCTATCACAGCATTACTCTCCACAATTATCTCGCTGCAACTATCCTCCTTCTGTTGATAAAGCATGCATGGTTAGTTTTTGTGCAATTGGCATGCACAGGGGTTTAGTTCTTATAAATAATTTTAATGAGTACGAATTATATTGGAGTCTTTTGAATAGTCCGATAAGTACATGTTAATTAGTAGTTGCGATGCTATTATTTTCGATGTATAATTAAGTATTGATATGCAAAGGAAATATAAGTTTGATTAGTAATTTTTTTCAAGGCATCAGATATGATATTAAATAGTATTAAATTCATTACTCATTTCGAAATATAATTATGGGAAATGAGTATAATTCAAGTATTCAGTTAGTTACACATTTGAAAATTATTTTGGAATTTTTAGTTCAGAAAAGTTTGTTAAAGTAAAGGAATATCATAATATCCTGACGTTGCAGATTCTCATTATAAATTTTCAAATAATTTAAATGACGATCAATGAGCACATTCTACATGCAGCACAGAATTGAATTGGTACTTACTACTATGTACTTCAAATAAAAATCTAAATCCACTTGGTAATTTATTATAATGCCACAATTAACAAAATAAAACCGAAAGGAAAATTGACTTAATTATTGCTTAGAGAATAATCAAGCTTTATTATATTATTTTTTTCGGTGGTATCCCTGCATAAGAATAAGTTTCTTTTCTACATAGTTTCTTAGGAATTGTACAACTCCAAATATTACAATCGAGCTTAATTCATTTAATATTCGCTACGATTGCAATGGTTGGAGTCCACCGCGCGCAAAGACATGAAGCTTGCCTCCTTTTGATTGGGCGTCGTTGGCAGTACTCGCTGAGGGAAGCCCGGCCTTGGCGCCACGTAGACGGACGAGGGAGACGAGAGCAAGGTCGGTAGTCGGACGTTCTCGCGCATACCATAGCGACGCGGACTGCCCGAGTATTGTGCGATGGGCAGTTCGCCGATCACGCGAGTCGCCGAGCCCTTGTGATTCATCTCAGGCGACGGGAAATCACCTTCGCAGTCGCTCGCCGGCGTTATTACCTGAAAATTCGTAAGAAAGTATTTATTGATCTCCAGTTCTTTGTATGACTTTGTTTCAACTTGTTCATAAACAGTCCGTTGTAAAGTACTTATCTATCTGAATAATTGAAAAAGTTGCTAGTCACGATTCTTAAAAGCACAATTATTGCTCGTGACATACATTTAAATATATACATGAAATCAAGTAAAAACAAGGCAGTAGTTTTACTTGTTTTCGAAGCACGATATCAATAAGGCGATATAGATAATGAAAATTTGAATTATAACAGTTGATTTTCAGTTCCATAATGAAACAGCTTGATACAGAAAGCATATCAACAAACTGTAAAATAAACATAAATAAATGTTTGGAAAAAGGGAACCAAGTGCAATGGCGACCCATATTAAAGCTGCCGAATATAAAGTCAATCTGTGAGATACTTTGAAATTAACCGTACAGCTCACTAGAGCGCACTGAAATTATTTTCCGGAGTTACTAGGAAAATCGACTACATCGAACGTCACTTACTCAAATGTCAGTCGCATTAAAATTTAAGCGGTTGACCTGAATTTTCTAAAATACCATTAGTTTCTAAATTAATTAACTTTAGAAATTGAATAATATCTTATTGACTTAACCTGTATTTTAGATGAACTCCAAAAATCTTATTACATTTGCTCCAATGAACTGCAGTATTACGTTGGGTACTACGCTAACGTGTAGAGAAATAATTCACTTTACTAAATCTATCCTATGAATAGCTTTATTGCATATTTTGTTCAAAATAAAATTAAGACCAACTTTACTTTTGGTGATTCATTTGAATTTCATACTCTTACAACAGTAATAGCATTTTAAAGCCTTTTTCCATCCACATTAATGATTTCGTAAATAGTGTAAGTACAATGTTGAATTTCTAGCTCATCTTGAACTGATACAGATGCAATCTGCTCTATTACTCTAATACTAATAATATACTATATGCAACTTGTTGCTAAATATATCAATTGTATAAATTCTAAAAATGTTGATGCTAAATCCATTACCTAATTGAATGAATACTTATGAGTAACGAAACTTGAAAAATGATATTTCATTTTCAAACTTATACATTTTTAAATGAATTAGCAAAATCGATGCGCGCTCTACGATTTTAATTTTTGGACGCGGGCTATTAATTAAACTAACAAATACTTGAATATTAAAAAATACTTTTTACTTCATGTTTCTTTTTTTATTAATAATCTTTCTCACAAAGTATTAATGTCATACAAAACAATGGATTACGGCGTGACAATTTACTTTAAAATAAAATCCTTAATACATAAACTCCGAAATAATTACACTAGATTTGTTTAAGAATCTATTCAAATGAACAGACATAATTCTTTCATAAATTTGAATTTAAAATATTAATTCATAAAAGTTTGGTGCCATTCAAAATCGGTATCTATACCCGTAACTAATTAAAACGTGCCTTTAAATGCTTAACAACATCCGGCCATCTTTTTAAGAGAGGATAAGATTTTATCTACTTTGGATTTCTTAAAGTATATAATAGATAATAATCTGTTAGAAAATTTGTTACTTAAACTAATTTAATTTTAAAACGAAACTTTCTTTTATTATTACAGTCACATTACAGCTGAATGCTTAATTTTTTAAAAGAGAATCAAATATTTATTTGTTTTAAATTTAGAGCATATATACTGTAGTTTATATTCGTAAGGTGAATGTCCCAATTTCTACTCAAGTCCCTATTTCTACTCACTTTGTCTTTTTTATGTTATTACAATATTCAGATGTATGTCTAAATTATTGAAACATTCGCGGAAATATTTAATCAATTAAAAAGTATTATTTATAAGGCCAAAAAGTAAATACAACACTTATAACAGAAGCAATACTATGTGAGTGGGTAGAAATAAGTCCTAAGTGATCCAAAATTACGACATTTACCTTATTCCACGTTAAATGAGCTAGCCTCGGATCACAACAACGGTCACCTTTCATATTTAACAAAGCTTAAAATTTTTCTTAGTGTCTCTACTCTAAATCCTGAAAATTTTAGAGTTATTTTGAGATATGAACAGATGACAGAGTGAAATATCTCGACATTGATCGAGTACAGCCGATGCGCTGAGCGCACAAAATGAAAATTGAACGAACTCATGTACTAAGCCCATATATTTTGTAAAATTACGTTTCAAAATAACTTCCTGTAATTCTCAAGATCTAAAGTAGAGGTGACAAAGAAAATTTAAAGTCTTGTTAAGACATAAAGGAAGGAGCATTTGAGGTAAAAAGGTGGTCGACTTGACATAGAATACTCGTCATACAAAGCTTTTTTTCCATAATCAAAATATTAACCTTGAAAAAATCGGAAGAATTGCGATGGTAAGTGGTAGTAGGACTGGGACTGCTGCAGATACTTGAACTGAGAGGCTCGGGTGGCGTTCTTCCCGGATGCTGCTGCACGTGAAGCTCATCGTCGGCCAAATGATGCGACGTCGTCGTCGTCGTAGCGCTTGCTGACGCCGAGGTCGCTGGCACGTTTGTCGTGCCGAGATCCAGCCTAAGGTTCTGCCAATTGTCGTCGATATCGTCGAACACGACGACCTCACCATCGCTCACTATCGCCATGCTGCCGCCACCACCCCGAGCTGGCGTCGAGTTTTGATTTGATGACTGGTAGCCCTGCATTTGAGAAAGCAAATTACATTCTAGACATGCGATACTTATTGGTTTTATTTAGAGCGTGAAACTTCTTAAGAAAAGGTGTACAAGTTACTGAATTCATTTTGAAAGACAACCGTCAGTTCTATATACATATATATTGTTCTGTAATATATTCGTTTACAACATTGATTATTGATCATCACCTGCTTAAATGAATGAAGGACTCATTGTAAATTTTTAAACTTTGAGTATGTTTTAAAAAATGAATTTGTTTTCATTGAAAAATAATGTATATATTTTATACTTGTGCAAGTAAATATTACATTTCATTGTAAGCTAAAGACTGTGAAGTTAAAAATTTTCTAACCAGAGAATCTATGCAGTTTTTGGGCAGTCCATATTCAAGATCCGTAATACTTTTGGGCCCAGCCACGTTGTGCTCCACATTGTTACTATTTAGTATCGAATCATAGCTTATGAGACGACTGCTACGATTGCTCTTTGGTGAATTATAGTCCAGAATGGACTTGCTAGCGTTTCTACGCACAGAGTGTACCTCACTGGAAAATACTGTTTCTGTCACCTCACGATGCATTCGCTGCTTTCTTGTTTCTCCACATCTATTATAACATTTTCTTTATTATTATACATTCGATTTAATTTAAAAAATAGATTGATTTAAATTTTTTTGATAAAAACACTCCAGCTATCAGTATATAACATTATGCATCAGAGTTAAAAAAAAAAATAAATAAACAAGCCTTATCTTACATTAAAAAATGTATAGATTTTGTTTCTAAACAAATGCAACAGATTCAATTATCAACAAGAATTTTTAAAGTCAACTTACCGACTTCTCAGTTCCCAAACACTTTGTCTATTCGGAGACTTATTGTTTTTCTTTAACGATAATTTATTATCTGACTGACTGTCATCATTAGTCAGTGAATTAGAAGCAGCAAGGAACCGTGACTTCCGTGCAGCTACTTTACCTCTGCTCTGTGAGAAAACTTCTCGACCACCAGCAATTTCTATGATTCTGAAACACAAAAATAAGTCTAATATTAATAAATACTCCAATAATAAAAATAATGTAAACATAAGTTTTAAAGCAAAAGTATTTAAGGTCCTAAATTAAATAAAATAAATAGTACTGTCAGTTGAGTATACAACAAAGCTTTTAATATATATCTTGACAATCCAATCAAATTCAATTGAATGATCTCAATTAGGCGTGACCACTAAGTCAGCATTCAAAGTACCTAATTGCAATCTACTTCGTAGCACGACACGACAGAGCAAAAGAAAGAAAAAGATTCCAAACATCTGACATCACTACCAGTCATAGTATCTCCTTTCATATGCACAGATGTTTCTTCTTATTTTCCATTTATCGCGCACGGATGCTTTACCGAAGCAATAACCTAAAAACCGAGTCAGCATTTCGTCGAGGGTCAAATGAAATTCTGTAAGCGATAATATAAGAAAAAAGATTTCGACGGTGAAAATGGTCAAAACAAATCTGTCAACGAGCTAACCTGAGAGGAACATATGTGTTTCATCAAGGCACGTTACTATTATGATGATAAGTCTTATTTTTCCGAACTATTGTCCTTACAAAATATCTAACATACTTTCTTACTTGCTCTTTACGAGCATATGTTAATACAATACTTTTAGTGTTGACAAAAAAAAACTTATATTTATGTGTACACTTTTATGAAAAAAATTTATTTATATCTCTATATACATGACATGCAAAGCTTCTCGACTTTGCCACTCAGTGACGCCACTACGCATCCATTTTTTCACGTACAATCAACACCTCTAACTTACATTTTTATCTAAAAGGTAATGTATTCAAAATAGGGAGGATAGGTATTTAACATCGTCAGATTTATCAATTATTTAAATTTTATTTATTTACGAAGGTACTTAACGGAAGAGGACAATGTAAGCATTTGGAGTGTTTGCAGAAACTTGACAACCTTAAAGATCGTTAACCTCTTCATCCGTAAACTGCGCTCGTGTAGTGCTATATATATGTATATGAGCACACGGAGTATATATATAGATATACCAATGAAACGCAACAGTACTACACAAGTTTAATCAGGAGAAAAAGGCCGTAAGTGAAACGAGTCAATATTTAGAATTACACGAGTTAAATATTTGCACGAACCGAGATAACACATGCGCTGACTGCAGTCTAATATTAAAATTGTGAAATCCTTTGGCCTACAGCAAATATTTTTAGTTACGATAAAAACATAATATTATTTTTTTGTAGTATTCTGTATTATAAAAAATATGAACGTGTCGTTTTAAATTTTAAATTATTACATATGTCATATATAAAACATCGTATTTCAGTTTTCTTAATAAGTGTGTGCACACTTTTATAACTGTTTGTTAATTTTTAGTGCATTGATAATTGATAAAAATTAAAATAAGAAAGCAATTTATTTCCAATAATTATTTCATATTATTAGATTCATAAATGTAGGCACATCCTTCATAAATGTGAATCATTGATACGTGAAGAATGGAGGGTGTAAATAACAACACATGCATTTTGGCCTGAAAACCGATACCTTAGCGATCCATCATTGTATATCTTATATATATATACATATATATATACGCCCTTGTCAAACAGTACACATGAAAACAAAAAATTAGCCCCATAAACCCTGGGGAAACTGAGATATAAGTACCTAGTTAAAAATAAAAAATTAACAAGGGTAGTATATCTAGCTACCTTCATAGAAAATTACTAGAAGAGTTTCGAGTACAGTCGCATATCGATGTCTATAGGTGTACACTCATGTTAATTTTCAATTTGGTATCTCAGTTTCCCCAGGGTTTATAGAGCTAATTTTTTCTTTAAATTTATTGTTTGTGAAGGGCTATACGATGGTGTAAGTCGCTAAGATATCGGTTTTTGAGGCAAAATGCATACGTTGGCATCTTCTGTTCTGATTATTTGACCCTTCTATAAGATTTTACCCTACATATAAATATAAATACATTGCATAAAAACTTATTATATAAATAATGAAAATATGCTCTTCGGTAAGGGAATGTGAAAATACTACTTTTTCTATCCCATTATACCAGTTGGTACGAAAAATTTAAAAAGTGATTGAATTATGCATTTAACTCTGTTATTTCGCAGTTTCCAAGTTGCTATAGCGCTTCAGGCGATATACATAAAATAGCAAACTGGAAAAGTAGTTAAAAAAAAAAATTGTTGGAAAATTCGATTTCAGATTAAATTTTGAAGTGTTGAATTTACGTTACTATTTAAAAATTACTGAAAGATTTACAAATTCAAGTATTTTTAACCATTCTTTATGCTTATATTCCACGCAGCATATTTTAAGGGGATCTGATAGGGTAGGAAATATTTCTACCTTATACGTTTCGTGCATTTAACGAAATACATAAAGATAGAGATGAATTTTTGGAAAAAACACTCTGTCAGAGCCTCAGTAACGATGTAAAGATTACGTGATTCCAGTTTCATAAAATTCTGTCCACAATTGACATTTTTGTCGTCCAAAATTTCGTTAGTAATTCCTAGCGATTTTTATTTCCGAAATTTTCAACGACAAAAATCGCTGCGAATTGTGGATAGAATTTCATGAAACTGAAGCCGTGGAATGTTTACATCATTACTGAGGTGCTAACAGAGAGTTTTTTCCAAAAATTAATTTATATCTTTATACATTTGGTTAAATGCAAAAGTCGGTAAGCAGCCTAGCACATGCCCTTAACAAAATCCCTTTTCATTACTATATATTGTAGTTTATTAATTAAATAAAACGATCCGAATATTGTAAGACATGTACAAAAAGCAAAAAATAATATATATCTATTTAATTTTATAAGAGTTTGAATTTAATTTATTGATTCTGAACATATATTATTTTTTACATAAAAGTGGGTGAAGTAGGCTTCTCTTTGAATTAAAAATATTTTAAAGATGACAAGGTTTGTAGTTCTATTCTTCTATATTCCTATGTATTAAATAATTCACCGGCGTTTCGTTACAGATATTTTAAGCATTTTCTATTTAGACGTGAAAACTATTTTATAACAACTAATCTCGGTTAATCTAATCTCAGAACGTGAAGAGTCTACCTGATCTAAATATAATATAAACAAAGTACTACATATATTTTTGTACATTAATGTGCGTTCAGCATATACATGCTAAGCATATACTTCCCACTTTAAAATTTCAAAATTTGAAATTAAATATTTCAACTTTTAATACCGCAATTTATACTAAACTTTTCAGAAATCACTAAAGCGTATCAAAATTAGCTTGTGCGCAAAGTTTAAAGAAAATCGATCAAAATTGATTTGCTGTAGAATGTCCTTAACAGAACGTATTTACTTAGAATCAAGCTTACATATTTAAAACTAATTTAACAAAAAATTACCCCAAAAAACTGTTTTTTTTTTTTTAGAAATATTCTGTCAGCTCTATTTGATATGAATTTAAGGTCTGAATTCATTGTCATTTCTCAGATCTCGAATTGTTTGTTCTTATCACAGTCGTAGTGAAGTGTCCACTTGAAACAAGGACAAACAATCGGAGATCTAAGATCTGAAATCTAAAAAATTACTAGGTAGAGGACATGAGTGAGCTAAAAATGCATTTTGAAAAATAGATCAAGTAATTGAGATATCGAAAAAAAATTTTTAAGTCTAAACTATACATATGACTTACAAGGGGAAGCCACGATCTCCGAGCGAGCGATTTTTCGGAAACTTTGAAAAGTAGTTTCTGGTACCTAAAAACGAAGTTTAGGGCCAATATTTGCGCAAAAATTCATACAGTTGTTTCATGCTTTACAGCTCGAAGACTACTTATATATACTATAAAATGTCTCAAAACGCAACCTTCTATTTGAAAGGTAGTAAAAATCAAAAGTCCAACTCAACCGAAAGTTATGAGCATTTTAAAATGAGACATAATTTTGTACTTAAACAAATTGTTCATTATTTGTATACGAATTAAAAATACAAAATTGTGTCTAATTATAAACTCTCATAATTTTTGAACGAATTGAGCTATACATAAACCTCTCAAATTGAAGGTCGCATTCAATTTTCATTTGTAATTCAGAAACATTTTTTATTTTGGTTTGTTGCTGAGTTATATAGAGCGTGAAGCAACTTAATGAATGTTTACTTATTTGGCTTAAATACTGGTTTAGCTTGAAAATTTGTGCCCATCGGTCGCAAATATTGATTCTAAACTTTATTTTCAGGTACCAGAAACTACTTCTCAAAGTTTCAGCAAAATTGCTTTCCCGGAGATCGTGGGTTCCCCCTGTTAGTTCAAAGTTTTTTTATTTAAGATAACGTTTGTATATATAAGTATCCATAAAGCTTACTGGAAGCCTAGGTATTAAAATCAAAGTTTTCATAGTTCTCATTTCCTGATCAGGAGAACATTTGATTTTCGTTCCACTACCACCAGCTCGCTAGTGACTCACTGAATTCGTTATCAATTTCTTTATGCGAGAATATAAAAACTTGCACAATATAGCATTCAAATGTCAAAATCTTGACGAGACTTTTAGCTCTTTACAGATTTTAGATCTACATTTATTGTGTATTTGCCCAAGATAAAACTTTATCGAAATAGTATTTTCGTAAATCGATACATCCTAGATATGTTTACTATAAAGGATGTTCTTCTTTTAAAGTTATAATAAATATTCGACAAAGACAATTTAATTTTCTGGTTCACTGAGAACTCTTTCCAAATCGCTGGTAAATTAGGAAAACATATATCCCTGAAACTCGCCTGAAGGCAAAATAAATTCCAAGAACCCATTGTGCCGTTTAAGCTGACTACGCACTACTAAAAAACCCAAAAGGAAACAAAACAGCTTCTGCTTTGAATTTCAATCGAAGCTAAAGCACAGCTGGTTTACCTCCTTTCCATTTATTTATACAAAAAAGAGAGAGTAAAATTTCACGATTCGAAAGTGCACTGCTCTCATTGTTTTATTGCTCCACAAGGTGGCGTGCGATCG
Source organism: Megastigmus stigmatizans (assembly GCA_900490015.1). Lineage (NCBI taxonomy): Eukaryota > Metazoa > Arthropoda > Insecta > Hymenoptera > Megastigmidae > Megastigmus > Megastigmus stigmatizans. The sequence continues at coordinate 16,238 of UELV01079517.1, read as the reverse complement.
CCCAATAAAATCCCCTGAAAAACACTCCTGGCCACGCAGAGAAGAAAAGCTCTGCCGCTTTGTAAATCAAGAAAAATCACAAAAGAAAAAAAAATGGCGAGTAAGAGGGAGAGGGGGAATTCCCCAAGAAACTAACGTTCGAAACAAGACGGCTGCTGCACAGATGCTGGAAGGAAACAATAGCCAGTGCATGTATATATTTTACAAGTGAGTAGGAGGGAGCGAGGCCACAATGAAACAAAATAAAGAAGAAAAAAAAGAACGAGAGCAACAATCGTATAGATTCCATTCACGCGGGCTATTTTTAAGGTTATGTTTAACAATAAACAAAGCAACGATAAATACGTTATATACATGCACGTATATGTACACATACACGCACACACACACACACATGTTGTCTCGCCCCCTTCGTACGTATACACGACTTTTCGCTCTTTCTCCCTTTTATATACGTGTACATATACGTATATACACAGCGGAAACGTTCGATAGAATTCCTCGCAGCTCGATTTCGCACGGATGTGAATTTAGGTCGCGCCGCAATTTCATTGACGCTTATATTCCTACTCTCACTCTCTTTCTATGTGTGTTACTTCGTACACACATGAGCATTTGAACGACATTTCCGCGAGACGAGACAATATCATCGAGTCGGAAGTTACCTTCTTTGTATCTTGTACATTACACTTGTGTCTGTGAATGGATGTGCCCGAGCGTGTGTGTGTGGGCGTGTGGATTTGGGTGTGTTTGTGAATAGGTGTGGTTATAAGGTCGTTGGTGGAGATAAGACTGCCGCTATCGCGCAAAGGTGAGGGAGAGGAAGTCGTGCAAGCTCACACATATACTCGGGGCTAAGGAAAAGAGAATCCCTGTGGAGAATTGAGGTTAGGTTGAGTGGGTTCAAACTGCAATGGTAATTTCGGCTCGGAGCATTAATACTACATTGTGGAAAATTCCCCTTGGCATTTTATGCAGTTTTGACTTTGGAGAGCATGGACGGATAATTATAGTTTTTAGGAGTATTTATTATGCTTGGAAGAGGCTTTGGATTATTATTGAGCAAAAATTTATGGAGTTCAGAAAAGAGTTTGATAGTGGATGCGTTCAGGTTAGGTAAAACAGTTATTGGATAATAATAGGTTATTTCTCAGCTATATATTCGTCAAGTTATATATCAATAGTCATGAATTTCAATTCAGAAGTATGTTCATAAGTAGTTCATATAACTGTTTAAAAAGATTACAGAGAAAGGGACATTTACCAGAAACAATCATTCTTATACTTTATTATTGGCTTTTTTTTCAAACTAAATATTGAATACCTGAAAAAATTGAGTTACATCTCAAGTAAGAGATATAATACCGACAAAAGAATAATGTCCAGTCCAGTCCGACACAATCTTGAAAGGGAAATTAAGAAAAATTATATTATATTTTATCAACCCCCTCCCATGAAGGAAAATATTAGAAAGAAACCAAGTTAATTGTTCCCTATGCTTCATTCGTGGAGGTAGAAATAGTTGAGTATAAAAAGATCCTAATCTTTTATCAAGTTTTTGTCAATTTTCTTTTCAAATTAGGATATCGGAATGTTTTGTCAGTTTTGACTAGAAAAAAAGTTGACATACTATTTTTGGTTTCTATTTCTAAGAATGATTGAAAATTTATCACAAAACTTATAATACGGCAAAGAATAGCGTCTTATGAAGAAAAGTATAGCTTCATTATACGTCTGACTATCCGGAACGTTTCTACTGATATCATATATTTACGCTACACCGCCCATGTTAAATTGGAAATTTTATTAATTTAGGAAAATGATTATTTTCAAAATTATTACTCTGTCCTAGTTGTATAATTTGAAAATTTGACATGGATTATAAACAATATAGAAATTGTATATACAGTTGAGCTTATATATTATGATTCACTACTCAATGCTTGAATTTTGGTCAGCGTTAATTCTAAAAAAAACTCAAGTTTTGCTTCGTAATAATTAAATTATTCGACCGTTTTAAAAATTAGCTGGAAAAAATTTATTGGCTATGAATCAGCAGAGTATTGAATTATTTTTAAACTTTTTTTTTATTGAGATTCCATTTTTATATTTTGAAACTGAATAGTTACCTAGAAATTCTTTAGCCAATTTAAAAGTATCTTTATATATTTTTTCGAGAGCATTTCCATTAGTTGCAGCTAGTTACTGGGAAGCCAATAAGTTAATTTTTCGACGATCAGCTTTGGTCAAGTATTTAAATCCATTAATTAAATAAACAGAAGCGCATTTCCTTCAATACTACCTAGGTTTTAGTCACTGTTTTTCTTTATGTAAGAATCCTTATTCATTATTTGAGCGATAGTAATTGTCGTAAAAATAAATAAATTTCCGAATTGCCAATCTTAATTTGAAAAAAATGCAAATTGATCAAGCTTAAATAACAGTTTAATATAAGTAAAACTTTATTAAGATGTTTATGTAAAAAAAGGTTATTTGCAATTAATTTTAAAACTGGTTTAAGATAAAAAGCAATAAATTATATTAAATTAATTCAACAAAATAAATTTGATTGCTGAAACTTTATGCACCACCTAATCTCTTATTCCCAAAGTTATACATGAAGAAGTAGTAACAGATAACTACCGCACCTGTTACTACTACTTTAAATATCTGGGAGTATGAGTTTTAATATTACATTTCACAAAGCCGAACAACCATTCTTGATTTAATTTTTCTACCGTATTGTAGGTATATTTATTACATATTAGAAATAAATTAGATTTGTAAATACTTTTTAACGACACTTTCGAACAGAATACTGCAGAAACAACATTCAAATGAAATTGATAGATTTGTAGATATGTATGAAGTGAAAAGAGCGATATATTTCTTCCAATGTGTACTTGTGAAAAATATCAATTTGATCACGGTTGCCGACAGGTAAACATTTTCATCCTACATATTTTTTACTTATACAATTACATCACAAAGTTAAATAACGAATCAAGTTTCGTCAATAAATCACAGAAAAATATAAATTGGTTTTAGTGAAAGGAATAAACTGGCTAATACGTTGAATACTTAAATGAAATATAAAGAAAACTAACTAACGATGGTAATTGAAATGAATGATATCATACATTTACATTTTATAACATTTCAGTGAAAAATACTATCGATTAAGCATCGAAACGGGCTTCATTGGATTTTACAACTTTTGCGATGAAATCGTAACTTGAATATTTATTATGGAACTTCGACAGCCTACCAATGAAATTCGAATACGAAAGCTGTCGAAGCATTTTATTGGTTATTTTGTTTAATACGCGATAAACTCGAAACATTCAACTGATATTTCTTCTTTGGGAACTTTTCACTGAAGGAAATGTGGCTTTGTAAATATGAAACATCACTTAGCTTTGAATATTTTTTTTTATTCATTGCTAAAAGTAGGCTATGACTACACATAATTTTTCATGAAATGTGCACAGTATCGAAACTTTTCAACGTCAAATTATATACTCTGTTATTTATTTATTTTTAAAACTTTCATTAGTCGAGTGATGACTTATTACTGTCGCAGAAGTCATTTTTGTATTTATGTATCTTTTTCGTATTATCAATAATGGTATTTAAGTCTATTTAAAATAGGATTGCCTGCTATCTTACTGATGAATCCAGCAGATAACCCGCCGCGAAACGAAATCTTCATTGTTTTTCTTTTGAATTTTTACCTTTATCCAAGATTTTATAGTTTTTTTCATATTTTTGTTTTGTCCAATTTTTATTAAGTTTTATTTTTCTTTATACTTTCACTATCGTTGAGCTTTAAATGACAGCATAGCAATAATGAAACAGCCCACGAACAAAAAGAAACTATAAACGTTTCTGTTTAGTTTGTGGAGATTAATATTTTTTTATATAATAATGGCATTTATTTAGAAAAGGTATCGTCTTAATTTATCGACATATAGAACAATTGAAAATGTAGTGTTTGTTTGAAAAAACATTGTTGAAAAAAGCCTTTCATAGTTCTTTTTTGCGATGAAAAAAAAAGAAAGTTTTTTCTTTTATTTACTCGTAAAAGTGTTTGGAATAAAAAGCGCTATAAAAAAGGTCGTAAATTTTGGACCAAATTCGATTTGAGTGAATGCCTGCTATGAAAAAATAAAAAAATATATCTCAAAATATAGGTAACAGAGTTGTAGAAAATGAAAAACAAAGCAGTATTCGCAGCTTGAACTTATTTTAAAGTACTAAAAGCAATTGGACGAAATGCGTTGTAACTTAAAAAAGTCAACAAGTTTAATTAGTCTGTAAAACAATTTTTTAATTCTAAACTAAACTTTCAAAAACGTAAAAATGTTATTTAGAACATTTGAAGCACCTGCACGAAAAATCAAATAAAAAAAGTTTTCCTCCATTTTATTGAAATCGAGAAAAGTTCACGCTACGATCAAATCGTCTAACTTCGGAATCTGCGCGAAGTGATTTCTCACTTCTGCAGCTTAAAAGGCTGAGGCTCTTCGCGAGAGTCAAAAGAGCTGCTATTAACGGATACGTCGAAGAGAAGAGGTGAAGTAAGGTTAAGGACATCGAAGCCAGCGCACTTGTATCGCAACACCGAGTCATACGCCTCTATCGAGTATAAAAATTGCCGAGGATACAATAATCTTAAAAGAGAAAGAGAAAGTATAGCCATACAAGTAGAGTTATCTTGTTGGACGTAAGACTGGGCACGACACTCGAGAGCAGCCACTGCAGCACTAAAGTGCAATTGTATATCCCTTTGATCCATCTCGCGAGCTTCGATGAATGAAGTAATTTTTCTTCTTCCCTTTCTCTTCCCGAAGAATAGGATCTTTACCTTATTCACCAGAGTACGCTATATTTTTCCTTCAAGCCGTCGGCGTAGACTTGGCTATAACGAACCTATTCTCTTTGTCTCCGGGAGCAAAAGATGAGCTCTTGCATAACTGTTTCTTGAAAATAAAGATAATCTGAAGACTTTTTTCTTCCTCGTGCATTTTCATAATCTACTTTTCTCGAAGCATCTGTTGTTCCGCGCATCACGAATGAATGTCAACACTGAAAAGAGTGTCGCACGTGTAAATTATATAGATTTTCTTTTTTCTACGACCGCTATTTTCCGAAAAAACTTCAAAATTTGACTACAAAATTTTGTGCTTCGCAAATTAACGACAACTTGTGCAGATTAGTTTCCAAGAGCTAACGTAAAGATCTTATACCCTCGACCATCCTACTTAGAGTTCCATCATTAATGGACCTGTAGAGTACAGGCAAGATGAGCACTTTGGGCATAATTCGATAGTTCGTACAAGATTAAGCCCCGGTGGAACAACTGCGAAACGATTTTTTAGAGCTGGAGGCTAAGGAGCAATTTTAAAGTAGATCGCTGGAAGCCTGAAAATGTTGCGACTTTTCCGTTAAGCGTAAAAGTTAACCGCAAAGTGATGAAATTATCTGATGCAGGAATATTTGAATATGTACATTCTTAATACTGTTAGCTTTTTTATATTATTGATGCCTGTATAAAATGATTATTGATTAAGCATTTGCGTATGCGTCTATTTGTTGCCGCTAGCGTTGCTCAATAATATTTCACAATATATTCAGTTATATTTTAGTTATCAAACCTTAATGAAAATTGTAATTGCACCTTACAAGGCTTTCTATTATTAAAGTTCGAAAGTTAAGAATCAATACCCGGTTATAATCGTTTGCTTCATTAGTCGCTAGAAGCTTTGGCAAGCAAGTAAATTTACTCAAAAAATATTATCCAATAACTTTTCAGATTTGTTAAGCCCAATATTAAATTTTTGTATTTCACTTCCAAGAATATTAGAATGAATACTTTCTAATAACTACTAACCTTTAATATTTACAATCAGCAGAATTTGACATTATTTGACAAATAACATAAATCTTAATATTCAGCGCCTATTAATTCTGATTACAGAGATAAAAGGGTTAGTAATTTTTGAATAAAACGAGATTTTTATCATGAAAATTAAATCTCAGTAGTATGTTTAAAATCTAAGTGAATGAGTTTAATAAAAGAGCCAAATATAACTTTGATATTACGTCAAAGTTCTCCAACTATTATGAATTTACTTTAATTGATGAAAGTCTATACTGAAATAGAGTAGGTATTCATTTCAATGCACCGAAACATCCCGCACTACAAATTAACATTAGCCCCGTGTATCTGTCGTGAAGCAAGATTAGTAGATAAGTTTACGTGTAGTCAGACATAGGTACACTTGATACCGTTACTTATAATTAGTTTGCGTAATAAATCCAAGTTTCTTCAAGATTCATGAAAATACACCTTTTCCTCATGTCATAGTAGTCGACAAAATTCGATTTTACGGTTCTACATTTCTGTATTACAACTATTATTTCTAATTCTGGAATTAAAATACTATATTAACTGACCATTTATTTTTTATGAAAAGTCAATAAAATAAATAATGTAATTATTTATGTAATTATAATGTTTTCTTTAATGGTAAAACACATTTACATAATACGACAGATATTAATTTCAAAATAATGCCGGCTTTTTGTTTGTTTCGTGTATTTTTTTTCCCTCCGCTCTAGGGGGCTTCGTCGTCCAGATCGCGCCTCACCGGTTTGGTTAGCCTCTATACACCTTGTTCTCATATAGGAATATGTATAATAATTACTATACTTTTAGTTCTGTAAACAGTAGCCTCGTGCAATCGTGCGACCTAATTGCTAACTAAATTGAAACTTCTTCACTATCGTATTGTAACATAAAAAAAAGCCTGATACTATATATATCTAGCAATGGCATTCGCTACGAGTGCACATCTCTCACATGACACAAACAAAACGTTTAAGGTGAAGTTGGTCAGCGGCTTCTGTCCTGTGCACGATGATACACAACCTTAAAATGTTTGTTCGCCTGAGATGTGCTCACAGCTAATATATACGGATTCCACATTCCATGATATGGAGTAGAAATAATAGAAGGGCGCGCAAGGCAAGGGTTATACCTGGAGTCACGTAGCTTGTAGCTGCGATCGCCCTTGGCCGAGGTGAGTATGTATACGGGGCTCTCCTCGGTACCGCTGTCGTCCTGCTGGGACTGGGCCTGATGGTCGCTGCCCGTGAGGCTGCCGTAGTTCTGGGCATCCTCGCTCCGTCCCGAGGCCGACGACGAGCTCGAGGAGGAGGCCTGCTGCTGTTGTTGCTGCTGCTGCTGCTGGTGCTGCTTGGCGGAGCTGTTGCCGAGGCTGGCGTCCCCGCTATTGCCGGACGCCGCGTCTGCGAAGCTCCCCGAAGCCTGCTGTTGTTGCTGCTGCTGCTGCTGTTGCTGATGTTGCTGCTGCCTGCGCGACAGCGAGCTCGACTTCTTCCTGCCATTGGCCCGCTTTCTGCACCTGCTGCGACACGCATACAGATAAAACATCGTTTTAGTTTTGCGAGCTTTGGATGCATAAATGCAATTCTGTGTATTGAACGATGGGAATGATTTATATTTTGGGTATAGAGCCCAGTTGATTGTTAACTTATGCGTCAATCCAGCTTACGCTTTAACAAAGTATACTGTAACTGATATTCGTATCTGGGTTCACAGATACTACTCGTTTATACACAGCCAATTTGAATTCAGTAAAATTTTAAATAAATATTTACTGTATAAATGAAACCACCTTTCGTATTGAAACAAACTTTTTTTTTAGAAATTCTTCAATCATTTCTATACGCATATAGTTTAAATGAACATTTGCATTCAATTTTAAAAGAATACACAAACATTTATCAGTAGCAATTTATTCAGAAATATGTTTAAGTTAAGATTCTATAAAATCAATTGAAAATATATAAAATGTTTCTTAGTCCAAAGAAGATGCAGTAATTTTAATTTTCTAAAATCAGATTTCAATGCTCACCACCTTTTACGAAATTGTATAAAATACGAGAAATCACAGATGCCGTATAATTGTTTTTCTCTCACGGAACGACACATTCGAAGGTTTCGCTCAATGGACACCGGCAGCACCCAAAGCTCCTCCGCAGCTTTCCGGCAATCATTAAACGCGAAAAACAATTAACCGCGCGTTATTTAGCCTCCGCAGCAGTGCGGGTACCGTGGTAAACAATGGAGGAGCTGCCGCAGAGAGCATTTGCCCATAAAGTAGTAATTTTCCTACTGGTGCGGTGCGATATCCCCCCGATCTCTTCTCGTCGCCGCGCCGACGACGGACAAAAGAATTAATTATTACCTCAAATAGCCGCTCGCCGGGCTGGAAAATCATTGTACTTTTAATTAGCCGCGCGCGCGCGCAAACTTGTCATAACAGAATCGAGAAAGTTTTTCGTAATCACCGCGCGTAGATGGGCGGCGCAAGCGGCGAGGGGACAAAAAAGAAGAAATCACCGGTTGCATCACTCGGAAAACTCGGTATTTTCATTTCCACCTGAGCCGAGTTAAAGGGCCTTGAGCTTTTAAAAAAGCAGACGTCGGCAAAGTTTGCGCCCACTCTACTGAAACATCGTTACTAAAATGTATATCTCTGTGTCTCGGGTAGATAAATAATGAATGGTGAATTAAACAAGTATAGTAAAAGCCTGAATTTGTCGAATATAATAATAATTCGCTTCTAATTAATGGAGTAAGTTTCACATTACACTGTATACCCAACAGTAGAAATGTTTATCTTGTAATTAGAGTTCACAGAATATTTGCAAAAAGAGAATGGAATGGTGCAAATTGTAACCGAGTTCCCATTTACACGAGTCACGTGGTGTAGCTGTCAACTACTGAAAGCAACCGAACAAACAGCGTGCGGAATGTTTGAAATTTCTGCAACCTTATTAGACAGTTACCATCGTCCCATTGCAAAACACCTAATTCTACTGGATGCTCGGGATGGATATACCATAACGTTACAACGTGCTCCTTTTTACAAATGCATGCACAAGTGATGAGCTTTTATATGGACGTTAGAGCTTGAATTGAATTATTACGCGGAATTTCATAAGTTGCGCAAAAGAAGAACGGAATGCGCGACTGTCATTTTTTAATCTTTGTCGTATAACTGCAGATATGGTTCGAGCGCTACCACGCGGACACGTCGAATATATAATTAAATTTATAATAAGCTATACGTATATGCTTTTAATTTTGTACCATAACGCGCAGGCATCGCACCGCGTATACACAGGAGAGCAGAGATATCACGGCGCGGAATACCGAGATAATAAAATTACCGCCGATAAATTACGCGAAACATTAGCGGGTTAACCGTTAATTAAAATTCCACTGAATCCGAATTTTCGAACGCGTCGTTTTGCGTGCCGCGTATAACGAGCTTTCGCGCAAAAGTACTGTCTCCCACTCTCTCTCTCTCTCTGTCTCTCTTTCTCTCTCTTTCCTCGACGCACCTTAACGAATCCAACTCTCCGTGACGATGCGGCTTCATTAAATATGTATGCATGCAGTATACTTATGTGTATTACACGTATGCGTGTGGATCGTGAGCTGAAGGCCATAAACGAAATTTTCCCAGTTCTGATTTTCTTTTTTCTTTCATTAAAATATATCACTTAAACTTTTAACGACGTTTACTCGACGGTCTATTTACAAAACGAAAAAAAATCAAACGCAGTGATTGTGCGTGTGCACTGAGAAAAAAGGAAAATTAGCGCGTCACAGGAAAAGGGGATAAATTATTTGGGATTCGGTTTAAAATTCAGATTATCGAGGCATTTCAATGAAAGTCTGGCGTGTATGGGAAATCGATATATTCAAACGGGGATTTGAACACAAGCGTTGGACTTCAACATGAGCTGCCGTTATCAGCTATATCTATATTGACATTTCCATAAGAAAAAAAGTTACGTTTTATATTCAATAATAGCTTCGATTTCTGGAAAAGATATAGTTCTAATATACATTGTAAAAAAAGACTAATCCTATTTTAACTAAGTATTTTTATTTTATTTGTTTAATATCGTTACAACTATATCCATGTTACTATTTTTTTACAAATATGTGCAAATTTTTAATTATTTTAGTTTACTAGATTTTGTCATCTTCCGTACAAGTGAAGGTTCAATCTAATTTTAAGACTGTATGTCTATGGTCTTAATATCAGATCACTTCTGCCGTTTTTAGATTTCAGATAGGGTGCATCTTATATTTCTTGCATCTAACTACCTATCAGATCATAAATGGACTGAAATTCGGATTTGCTCTTTGTACTGTAAGTATTTCTGATTTTACAAAAGATTAAACCTGCTTCACATTGACTTCACGTATTCTGAATAATTATTTAAGGTCATTTGCTAAAAATTTAAGAACAAGTATTGTATGGCTTTCAGAAAACAGATTTTATACCTAGGGAATACTTTCTGTCTGTTAAAAATTGTATTTTACGATAAAATGGTATTCCGAACCACTAGAGCTATTTTCTCAAGGTAAAAGGAAACCTTTTCACAAGAAACTAGATTAGTGATACAGCAGAACTTTACACAAGAAACTAGATTAGTGATACAACAGAACTTTAAACAAGAAACTAGATTAGTTACACAACAGTTGACTTTTCTCATGCGAAACATGAAAAATTTGATGCATGTGAGAATATCTGGCTCGGTCACGCGTCGGCGCTATATATTACGAGACAAATCAAATCGACATTTCGACTGACGACTTTTTCAGCCTTTCGAAATACATAAATCGATATATCTCCATAAAATAACTCCGTGCACCATTTTTTATTTGGCGTAATGCGCGCGCTCTATGCGCACGTACATCGAATTTAAATGCAAAAGCCCCTGAATATTCCTGAATTCGTGATTTTAAAATAAAAATTACTATATCGATATATATTTCAACGATTCAAAAGATTTCTACATTTTCAATGCTTTTTGAATAATTTTCTTTTCTTACCGCGTGCAATAATAGCAGTGCTTTCATTTTAATTAAAGTGATTTACGCTTAGGTATACAGAATAAAAAAAGTTTGAATAAGAACATAAAAATTATGAACTTAGGCATCGAATCGTACTTTATACTTATCTAAAATACGGATCAACAATCTACCAAACTTATAAAAGGTTTATTTCTTTTTATCAAAGGCTGATCTTTTCATACAATGTATATGTATATGAAAACAACATTTCGCTTACCGTCGAAGGGAAAAACAGAATCCGATTTATTTACAACATGTAAACACTGAATCCGCAGTGCTCGAATCCATAACACTCCAGACGATTGTGCGTATACAAAAGTCAAAGGGTAAACAGATCGGAACGAAGGTGCTGTTCGTTTCGGAATGTAACGTTCAGTTCGCTTTGCAGGATAGACAAGGAAGTTGTGATCTTACGAGGAGAATTGTTGTTGCTCGCTGCTTATTACAGGAACGCAAAGATTCGAAAATCCGATATTGCAAATTATAAGCGAAACTCCTTGGGGACTGGAAGTTTTCTAACTTCTGAATTCGCTTGGTTCAAACAAACAACTGTGCTATTTCTTGGTTGGTTGAAGCTGGGGAGCGATAAGTTTCAACTATTCGTTACTTGACCTAAAAGAAACTAATGTTATAAATAAAATTGTACCCTGTAAAACAATACGTGCAGTCTTTCTGTGAGGAAATGATCTCTATTTAATAGAAATGTTTTTTTTTGTGTACATGTGACGAGTCTATTATTGAAACAAAGTTTTATTGTAAGCCTACGGTACGTGATCTCTGGAACATGATTAAATATTTTTCAAGAGTAAATAAAGCATTTTTAACTTCGATCGATGTCTTGACTTCATCGCAACTTAAAGAGCCGACAAAAAATAAGACGATAATAATGCAATGAAATTATTTTTATCACATATTGTAAACTAATTTATTGCTATTCTGAAAGTTTAAAAAGGATTTTTCTGATCTTACAAATAACTCGATTATCCTTCATTTATGCAATTAGAAATAATATATGACCTGGGCATTCATTAAGCTGAAGCGACAATTTACTGGTGCAGTTACCCTAGATTGACTTTACGAAATCGGCCTAAATTTGTTGATCACCTAATAATACTTTAACTCTGACGACCGTATACACCACTTTAACAAGGACTAATACAACTCAAGGCTTCTCACTATGGATTGTCAAATTGACTGGAAAATTTGATGAATTCAAATGAAATTGTTATGATATATAGAGTCGGCCTGAACTTATAAATATATTTCCAGCATGAAATAACTCAACTCTATAGTAAAGATTGACCGAACGAAAGTGCTAGTAAATTCCGCATCGCTCGTATTATGAAGTGAAATTCTTCGCCTTGGATGACGGCGTGCGACTCGACAAAGAGTTTCGCGGATAGACCAAGAAAGGAGAATAACAAAAACTGCTGCGGGGTGGGGTTGGGGAGGGGAAAGAGGAGGCAGAAAACTTGACGGAATATTCCAAGTGGATATTCGGCAACTTTGCGCCGCTGCACTCGAATGTCTTTCGCAAGGAAAAAAGTTTGCGCACACCCCATGCATTGGCCTGTTCTGCAATGATAATACGCGCGCGAGACTAGAGAAAAAGAGAGAGTTTTTGGGAAAGTTTTTAGGTGGGGTTGTAATGTGCTTGAATTTCATTGTTTGTTCTTCAAATGTTTTTGAAGGGAATTTTCCTAGTTGATCCCCACCAAAGAGTGAGTGTTGCTAGTTGTGTCAAATTGATAAATAGATATCATTAGTGAAAATATCTGAGTATTATGTACATTTTTGCCCAGGTGCATTATAAATACTGACTCTTATATATTGAACCAAAGTTTAGCCTCAATTGAAAGAAGTATAAAAAAAATTTAAAGAGTTTCAGAGGCTAAACGCAGAGATTCTGATAAAAGTTGGATATTATGATTCTTTAGAGAATCAGAAGAAAAGTTACGATTAAATAAATAAGAGAATCAAAATTTTAAAGAGATATAGTTAAAAATGTAAACAAAACATAAGTCAAAGTTTGTGAGGGAATGATCGATATCCCCCTCGCAAGGCACCAATGAACCTCTTTAAGAATTTTGATTTTGTAATAAAATGAAAGATTCAAGCAGTTTGAAAATTCATAAACTCTTTTGTATAGTATAAGACAATATATATAGTATGCTGATTAGCAAATATTCATTTAATCTTAAAAACGACTTAGTTTACTGAAATACTCAGCCTACAATATAAAAAATTGGGTAATTTTCTTCGTGCGAAGTAGATATAAAATGAATACCACTGTACAAATCCAATCACTGCTATCGCTTCGATTCGGTTTGCGAGGAAAATGTATCGAATTCATGTAAATTCCGAAGCGAGTGAGTTTTGAATAGCGATAAAACCACTTACAAAGTAGTTTTACATGCAAATAAGCGTACACATCGCCAATAACAAGCCCACCACAACTATTCCCATATTTAAATTCAATATGTACTTCATAATCGGACTTTACATCTGCGCGTGTATGCAGGTATACATATACATGTAGGCGGATACACCTCGGACTGTACCGACTGTACGTGAAACGATTTAATTTTCGACTAAACCGTCACTAACCCCGCAGTTACCTTCTAATATGCAAATCATCGACTCTACTCCAAGAGTAGATCCAATTATCCGACAAGGATATATCCACGGATGTATATGCGTATGTACAGCGAGCTAAAAATTCTAGCCTATAAACTTGTCATCATCTTAATCAATATCCTTTTGATTGAAAACACTATTTTATATTATGAGATCAGCAGCGGATATATTTGGAAGATAAATTAAGCGACTGATCTACCATGAAGATCTGGCATAAAAATACCTACGTTACTTTAAAAGTGAACAGTCAACACGAAAAGCCATGTCTGTATCGATAAATAAAAATACATAAGTCAAAAAACGTTAAAAAAATTCTTTTTCTTAAATATAGCAGATTATTTTCATTAGAGATCTAGAATAATACATATTATAATATATTATTGATTGATTTAAAATTAGTGAATTAATTTTGATTTGTACCTACATGGAATTTGATACAACTCATTTAATGACTAATCATAAAGTTTAATTAACGATTTTCTCGTGGTTTCAGACCAACATTTCCACTACGTACATAGCTTTTGTTAGCCTTCGTTCACCTAACGAAGAAGCAAAATAGCTAAAAACACAGCTATAAAGCAGGACTCAACCGCGTCTCGAGTACACAAGCGTTTAACGAGCCTGAAGAACGTCACCGGTACTCATCCTTTAATGAAAGCAATAAAAAAACTGCTTTCTTCGTTGTACGAATGCAAGACTAAATCGCAATCTCGGACTCCTCTTAAACAACCCATAATAAAAATCAACAATCCTAGCTCGTCCTTTACGATCCATCGGATAGTCGCTGTTACACCAAAAGAAATTCGGTGCTGTGTCATTATTAAGTGTTGGTTCTTTCAAATTACCAATGAAAATGTAATTTCTCTAGATCTCTGTTTGAACCAATGTAATCACGTCAAAGTGATTTTACTGCTCAACCAAATTGGTACCGCTGAACCATAAGTTTGACTTGTCATCAATTTGATTTTGAGAGTATTTTAACTTAATTTTATTTGAAACGTGCGGCACCATTGATTATGATGATATATATATATAACTCACTAAACGATTTCTGTACCTTCAAATTACTTTTTACTTTATCACTATTGCTTCATTAAAGAAAAAGAACTAACCTGTCAGTGGTGTCCCGTTCAAGGTCGATCATGTCGTCAATCGATTTGTCGATGGTGTCAGCAGACAGGACGTTATCGACGAGGTCAGCGTCGACCTCCTGTTGGCGATTACGTGGCTGATGGTCATGCGGCTGCTGCTGCCGATTCCCTGACGCTGTATCCGCTGAACTATTGCTGGTGCTGCTGCTGCTGGTGCCCCCCGGGATAGGACCCGGGCCGAGCCTAGGCCGGCATTTGGGAAATAGACGGTTCAAGTCTGCGTTCTCCAAGATCAGGCTTGTCATCGCCAGTAGTGGTTCATCGCCGTGCTCCTAGTTCCCAGTTGATGATGATCATGATGAGGATGATGGCGCTGCTGCTGTTGCTGCTGACTTTGGACTCTGGACGTTGTCGGATCGACGTCCATTATCGTTTCAACAGCGAGAAATACTGAAACAAGCAAAGACAGAATATTGAGATGCTATTGGTGGCTTATACGGATTATTGCTGGTTGCAGTGAGGAACTGTAAGGATGGTAGGGCACGAGGTAGATGTCAAATGCAAATCGGATCAGATGCGATTGTGGTGCTACTGCGTGCAATTCGCCCTGTCCTCACGTCTTAGATATTAATAATGACTACACTGGATTCAACCCTTTTAGAGTGCCGTATAAGCCTTAGTTGGGGACATAGCAGTGAACTCTTGGTCGACTTGCATTATGCAGTGAAATTTGGTGTTTTTGTGATTTATAATCAAGATATTGACGGGTCTTTACAAACTTCTTTTCACTAATTGTTCAAAGAACATATTCAATTAAGAAAAAAACTTTTAGACCCTATCGTCAGGTTAATTAAGACAAGCCATTTGATACAACTTACGTTTGCATTTTAGAGCTTTGAAATTGATTGAACATACACTAATAGTACTATTGTTTGTATATCGTGAACAATTTTTTTTCTCATTATAAACAAAAATATAATATAAGAAAGTTAGCTATTCAGTTGAATTTTAATCTTAATAATAATCTAACATCTCTTCTAATAAAGAACCAACTATTTTATAGCAGTAATCGTATGGTATATATTTGAACTCCAGATGGTATAACCTCAGCATACGAAGGAGTAGATTCAATTTTAGTACAACTTGATTAATTCTACTCAGTAAAATTAAAATGAAGATTCTCGGTATCGTAGAAACATGAGAAACATGAGAAATATGAATACCAATGATGGAAGATTAAATTTTCTATTCAAAAGAGTTTATGTAAGCAAAATTATAATGATAGTAATTACAAATTTTAATAACTTCCTTTTACGTTACCGATATGAGTTTATCAATATTAAGGGGATGTGCGACCCTTGAAAAGATTCCTACCTTACCGGTAGTGTCCGTAATTTCGTATTGAACAAAATATATAAAGATAGGTATTAATTTTCGTAAAAAACGCTCTGTTATTTCGTATTGAACAAAATATATAAAGATAGCTATTAATTTTCGGAAAAAACGCTCTGTTACGATCTCAGAAATGATGTAAGCATTATGTC
>UELV01079515.1:0-10366 GCA_900490015.1 Megastigmus stigmatizans | reverse complement strand
GAGAGTATGAGACAGTCTCCAAAGTACGGATTCAGCGTAAACTCTAGGATATAACTTTATAAACAAATAACATGAAGTGCCTATTTAGAGGCAACTGAAGTATATGATCTATAGCTATACAGTTTTATGGTATACATAGATAATTTTTTCGCTTTTTGATTCAATTTTGTTTTCGCGATCAAAATTGAATCGTACTAGTTTTCACGGCGAAATTCGAATCATGCTAGTCTTCGCGGCGAAATACGAATCATACTAGTCTTCGCGGCGAAATATTACAAAGTGTTAGTCTTCGTTAGAAAATTGAAACGTGTTAGTCTTCGTAACAACCGTCGAATTATAATTATGCATGGTAAATTTTTCCCCGGGAAGAAAATCACCTCGCATTTCCGTTCGCTCACTTCATTGGGAACACATGATATATGAAACCTATTAAACTGCGTGAATCATAAATATATTACGATCCATAAAAAAATCTTGCTTCTACGTTAAGAACAAATTCATTTGAATTAAACAAAAGCAAAAATACTAAAATTCGTACAACAATTAACGAAGCTTCCAAAGCGAAGATCACGAATCGCGCAGTGTTCAAATTAATACAAGCCGCAAACAAAAAGCCCCCATCGTCGATATCAATAACATAAAAAGAGACGAAACGATCCGTCGATCCGAGAAGGGCCTGTGGCGAAGTCAAAAAAAAGAAACCGCCACATCAGCAGCAGCAGCCATAAGGAATCGGCAAAAAATCGCGTTTCGCTCGAGATCTCACTTGCTGTGTGTGTGTGGGGGGCCCGCGCGTGCGGAGTATCGTCTTGCGCAATACAACACGGCAACGACCACAAGCGATCGAGACCTGCAAAATCGATCAAGCCCAATTACGTTTCGTATACGGAGCTCCTACATAGGTATGTATACATGGATAGAAGAGAGGCCGTGACAAGAAAGAAGAAGAGGTTCGCGATCCAGTCGGTATACGATTCTAATGACAATCGATGATGCACGAGAGAGAGAGAGAGAGAGAGAGAGAGAGAGAGAGAGAGAGAGAGGTTGGAAACCTCCCGATTATATGCAGATTTAATTGAAGAAAAAAAGCCGCGTGTACAGTATTATATACTACCATCAACCGGGGGGGCGAATAATGAATTTAATGGGCGTGTGGGAAATGCCGCGAGCGCGGGAAGAAGATCTCTCCTCTCTGTGCGAGCGCGCGCGCGGCTTTTGTGCTTTTTCACCAACCTGATCTGCTATGTGCAGGTAGCATCCAACTGGTAGAGTATATATGTATAGGAAGATTTAGTTTCGTTCCTTTCTTTTGGGTTCTCGATTTATTATATTGAGCGGCCTGCGTGCAGAGTGTGGGGCGCTTTTTGCTGAGATTCTTGCGGCTGTACACACTGAAGTAATGCCGTGCGCGTCTATACTTATTTGTTTCTGGGTTTCTTATAAATACGGCTTTTAATTACGTATAGAATAATGTAATTTTTAATAATGTATAGATAAAATAGACTTGCAATTTGTAACTTTAATTGATGTTCGTATGGTTCATTACTTGGAATAAAAATCTGTTTAATACTAGAAAATTCTTGATTTTCAATATTTGTAACCTCCTCCACTTCCTGTATTATATAGGCCTATATTCTCATAGTCCATGTACAAAGTTCTACTTTTTTTATTTATAAAAAATATATTACCATTATTGTTATTTATTTATTTATAATTCTAATTTTCTGCGTCACTGCTATCAACTTAAAATCCCTTTTCCAAACTACTTCTTAATTTAATGAGAGGGCCTTTTTATCTGATCCCTATATGTATTTGAAATCTTTTTCATTTATTATAAGAAAGTACCTGACCGGTACAAGTGCAAGTGTATCAGTAGCAACAGTAGAAGATGTGCTTGTTTAAATTATTTTGATTCCTGGCTGTAAAAGTAGGCTATATCTCATGTCAAAGACGATGTATATGTTTTGTTAGTGTACTAATATAAGATCTAGTGGCAAATTCGGTGCGATAATCGAAATTCGAGAGATTTTAAGGAATAGGATTTTTATATAAAGGACAAAGAAAAATCTGAACTTAACTTGTATGTGCAGGTAGAATCCACGCAAGAAATATAAACATCAGCGGCGAAAGTTGGGGATTCATCAGGAAATTTATAACCCAGAAATATGACGACTCTTTAAAAGGTTTTCTTACGCAAGAAGCGCAAGACGAGAGCACACATCACACACAGTGTATTTAATATTTTGGCATATTCTTTGTTACACTCCGCACGAGGGAGATTCGCGCCTGTGCTATATATTTTAGCATCCAGGATGTAATTTATGGTTCAAACTTATATATTTCATTTTAATGAGAAACGTTACAGCATCGAGTACGTGATGGACACCGAAGTGCAATGTAGATATATGGAGAATTTGAGTGATATTTATATGGGTAAGTGCCGCAAAAGGCAAATGCCGCGCGGAAATTTTAATAGTCTGTATATGAAAACAATTAGTTTCTCACGCACAAAAGTTACGCAATGCTCTGTGTATTATTTGTGATAGGTAATGTGTATCGCTTAACGATATTTATTTAAAATAAGTTAGTTGGTAACTAATTTCAGGTAATCATGATTTTGTTGAAAGTTCGCCAACATTCGAATGAATAAGAAGACACAAAACAAATTCAACTGTTTGTGCAAAGTCCAAAGCGCAATTTGAAATGTATCCGAGTGTATTTAATTAAGATGAGGAGAAGATAACGTTTTGCATTCAACTGTAAAGAAAAGTGTGTCGGGCTTGTGTAACTGTATACCAGCGTACGCATAGTTTTCAAGCATCACACAAAATTTGCATGAATTCATAGAGAATTCCGAAAAAAAGCCTCGACGCGTTATTCCCGAGATGTTGGGTAAGGAGTATAATATAAAGGTCGCGTAGTGGGTTATCAAAAACCGTTACCGCGTTCAGAAAAATCCTTTCTATTACGTACATTCTCTCTCTCTCTCTCTCTCTCTCTCTCTCTCTCTCTCTCTCTCTCATCTCGCTGAATCTCAGCTGTTCACACTCTGAAAACAAAACGTTGTTATATACGAACCGTTTGCAATTACTTAATACACCGTTTGGATAGAATTTCATAATTACTTTATACGGGTTATACATACTTAATAAGTGGGAGGTAAAGCGAAACTGGAACACAACAGGATATTTGGTATTATCGAATCGAGAAGTCGTATCACTACTTCATAAAAAACTATAGAATTAAATATTGTAAAACTATAGAAATATAAGTTTAGTTTGAACGATTAATTATTTTATGCAGGCTTGAGGATTAAACACAAGTTTCCATATATAATATTAACTGGTGTTTAGTAGGACCTTCTATACATATTTAAAATAGTTCCAGCTTTTCATTTATAGCAAAGATTAGACTTTTACGATATGCAGCTTCTCGCCTATATCATTTCCTCGTATATACTTCCACATTTTCCTATGCCGACTATGAAACGTCTTGAAAACCAGTGTCTTCCATGATTCACGCATTACACGAAAACACGGACTAAGTAGAGATATATAAGTACCAGAAGTCAAGATAACAACACGTTCCTGCCGCTGCCCCACGAATGGCAGACGTCACGCTTTGCGCGCCAACACGTATGCGTGCGTGCACATGTCTATGCTGATAGACGTGGGTGTGGATGCCAGGGAGAATATATTGAATGCGCGAAAGAGGAGCAGAGAGAGAGAGAGAGAGAGAGAGAGAGGAGAGAAAAAACCGTTGCAGCGAGAAGCTGTTTCTTCGCGTTTCTCGCTTTCTTTCAGTTGCTCAGTTCCTATACGCGATGCACGGTACAAGCGCCAGCGTAACTTTATATACCGTTAAAAGCGCCCGCGACGCCTCCCCCAACACACGCGCAATTAGGCCGCATTATGCGTTTACGCGATAAGAGGGGCATACGCATACACACGTGAAAATTTACTCGCGCTGACTTTAATGACGATCCACGCGAGGATAACAATCGTCCTCTTCTAACAATTCTCCTCCACGTAATGCACTGCCTTCAGAAAATTAATACCGAATTAACATAGAACGCGTGGGTTGCGATGCTGCGCGACAAATGTCTGCCATTTATTGTCTCGTCCCTGATTTATTTCGCATTACGGCTCTTGTGTTATATCGTGAGAATCCAATTAGACGCGCGAGCTTGGAAATTTTTTTTCTATCGCGATGATACATTGACACTGTACTTTGATGTATGAAAAAATTGCAGAGGATGAAACTGAGAACTGTGACTTTTTTGGAGAATGATTTATGTCCTGCTCTTGGTGAAAACAAGGACAGAGGCGATTGCCGAGAAGCGGCTCTTTATTGACATGCTTCAAGGGACGAAAATTTTAATATCTGTATATCTTCGGGAATTCAAGGGTCGTCTTGTATTTAGGTGACTAAATTTAGTAAGACTGATGTAGAGGTGCACCAAAAGTGTGGGCCCCGTTTAGAAATTTTGCTTTTGGAATATTCTTGGAGAACGAATATCGATATCACTCATAACCACACACTCAAGTAAGTCTTATGAGGATTCCTAGTTTGTATATGCATCATTACTTCTGCTTTGAAGTCTAACATAAAAGGAAAAACGAATATCCACAAAGACATTTTGTCCTTTTTTCTCTCAATATTATCAATTTTAAAAGTAATACTCTGTATAGGTATTCCAAAAAAAGTTTAAATGTGAACTGTGCAGCAAAAGCTTTTCTAGAATTTTCTTCTTAGTTGTTATAATTGTCAATTAAAAAGTCACGAAAAATAATCATATTGACTTGCACTTGTGCGTTTATATTTTCTAGCTTAAAAACTTGAAAATATTTGCTTTCTGTTGTTGCCAAAGTATATACCTACATGGGTTATACTCACTAAATTTCAATCAGTGCAAATTCTGTTTCTGCCCAAAAATAACTATTAATACTATGTAAATTGTTCACCGAATTCCCACTGTGAATTAGTTAAACGCCAATAATTCACTCATTGAATATACGCGTCTATACAAAAGTCCCAGCGCAACGTACGCAGCGAGGCTAAACGCGAATATTTTGCAAAAAGCAGCCCTTCCACTCTTCTGCGCCGCGGATCGAGTATATGTTCTACTGCAAGTATATATCTGTGCGAAACAGCCACAAGCGAGCGTGGAGGTATATATATATATATGAGTGTGTGTATGTGTGTATGCGTGTGTGTGTACAGGGTCTCTGGACTCGCGGAACGCAAAGGCGCGAATTCTGCCCCGTTTTTCTTCCGTCGCTCGCGCTGCGGCAGCACACACAAAGATAATGACGCGCGCGCGCGGACTTTTGCTCTCGCTTCGCGTTCTCGCTCTCGCTTTTACCTTTTATTATTATACGCCGGTATTTAGGTGCGCTCGTCCGCATAGTCTCGCCTCCTCCTGCATACGCTCCAACTCTGTGTGTGAGTGTGTCTATATACAAACCTTGCGTTCATTCAGCTTCGCACGCCCTGCTATATTTTTTCTATCTCTTCTCCTTTTTCTGTAGCTCGAGCTCGCGCTTCCACACTATCGACGGCTTGTCTCTTTTTCTTGATGGGTCTTCGCATGGTGCTCTTCCACTTTCTTCTTTGTTCCCACTGCTTGCTTCTGTTTTCGCATTTGTTCGAATGGCGTTCATTCGTTTAAGCATGCTGAATGCATCTAACTTTGTTGTTGTTCGAGTAATAACTATTGTATGCTATAATAAATTTTAAATTAATTTTGAATCATCTATTAATGGTTAAAGAGATCAAGGTAGGATGAGATATTTAACAAATAATAGATTATCAACTAAAGTAAATACTCATTTTATTTCGTAAACTAATATATATATAATAATATAATAAATATAATACTATAAATAATCCAATATTACACTCGTCAAGAAAGATTTTCTACAAATCAAGCTTCCTCTTTAATTTTTACCTACATCGATTCCATTTGTGATAAATCATGAAGCACCTCGAACAACGGCCTTTCTAACCTAGTACATTGGTTATCAGGTTGTATATTGTTTTCTTCGCTTGATCCCACTGATTCACGTAGTTCCTCTTTGATGTCGATACTAGTATCCTCTGCTGTTTGTCTTATGTCGAATATAGTCATTTCTGCCGATTGCATATTTCTTAGTAACTTGATCTTCTTTTGTTGAAGAATAGCCAATCGGTCTTCCGATTGATATACGTCCTTTATCAACAGAGTTTCTTCTATAGGTTTGATTATGTCAATGTTATTTGTTGTTCTGGACGATGGTACATCATCCAAAAATAACGTTGGACTGCTTGTTGAGATACTCGGGATGGATAAAAAAAATAAAATAATTATAATTATAAAAGGTAAATCCAAAAATATGTCGATTTATAAATCGGTTTATATGGGTTTTTGCGGTCGCTGATCATGAATCCGCTGTCAAAAGGAAAATTCCCACGAATATAGGTAATTGTTCCCCTTATGGAAAACTCTAGTTATCTGTATGATTATATAGATTACAAAATAAGAAATATTTTCCAAAAAGAATTAGCTGTCTAGACCAAAGGGAAACTGAGGTATACCTTGCTAAAGTTTGAAAATTAACTTGGTCAGCATATCTATAGATATGGACGTCTCCTTGTACTCGAAACTATTTTGCTAATCTTATAGATTACATATCCGTTATCTTGGATAAAGAATTTCAAATTTTCGACGTCAAATTCGTAATCAGCGAGTAAAAAAAAACAAATATTCTGATTTTCATGATAATGCAGCTCATAAAATGAAATAGAAGTATTTAGAAAATATTGATTTTATAATGATTATGAATACTTACTTGATAAGTAAATTCTTTCCCGAAATATTTGGTGATATATTTCGCCTCGAAATGTTTTTCACAAATCATTTGTTTCGGGGATAATCGCTTGATTCCTGGTATACGCGACGCTCAAATCTTAGCTCTTTTCTGTTTTTTGGGGCAGGCGAAAACTGCTCGCCGGTCACCTTTTCGCTGTACATATAAGCAACTAGGCACAACACATTTACGGCCACCCATTTTCAAGCTTTGTACACAAATGTATGAAATATATGAATGTAAAAAATTTATATAAGTTCGCTATTGAAACTTGCGAAAAGCCTTTATCTTTTTGAATAGCTGCTTGATTTAAATAAACTGATGCGCAGCAAAGTTACTGTTAAAATCTTAATGTATAAGTCACTATATAAATCTCGTATTGTGAGGCAACTCTGGGCTGATGTGGATCCTAATGTGTCTACTGCTGCGTAGTGTCTGATACAATTTGATCAACTGAAATGAAGAGACAAGGACTGAGCGACTATTTAGAAGGCCGTTGACCTGCCCCCAGTCTTTCGTAGGTATAGACTTCATACACGTTAGGTAGCGCCGGCCTCGAACGAAGGAAACACATTACCCCAATCACTATTCTCAGGTACATGCATAAAAGAATAGGCTCGCTGGATGCATCCTCAAAGTGGGGATATGCGAAACTATATACCAGCTTTCCTTTTTTCTCAATGTTGTTGGTATATCTATAACCTTGTACACACAGTCTTAATTAAATTTCAGGATTTTTGCAGGATTAAATTGCTGGATTTCCCAGATTACCCTTGTATAAATAATACATTTAAAAAGGTAAAATCTTGGTAAGTATGAGTGTATTTTCCCACTTGCTTCAGTTTATTTCTATAAAATGCTTTTTGACAAGTCTTAGCTTGTTAATTTTTTAAATAATAAATATTATAATTTAGTGTAACAATTTCACCAATTGTCTTAATTATAACATTTTGTGTTTATAATTTTATTTTTTATTTTTATATTTTATAGATTCTCTTTCTAATAATCATAGAATATTATTACATAGTAGTCTTTTATTTAGTATAACAACATTAAACTTGAGTTTTCAATTAAATAAAATCGCTTCTTTATTTATTCATGTAAATTTTCCAATTTCTAAAGGCCAATTTAAACTAAAGAAACTTGTGAAATCAATTCAGAAATTGTCAAGTACTCTTTTTCTTCATTGTTTATATATTCAAATAAATTTTCCAATTTACAATGGTCAATTTAAACTAATGAAATTTGTGAGATCTATTCAGAAATTGTCAAGTACTCTGTATCCTAATATATATATATATAAGGGCATATTGCCAAACCAAAAACGAGTAGATCTTTGGAGTATATAGAGGTTGGAGTGACCTTCTTGTTTCTCTATTATTATTTACTAGAAGCAGGGAGCAAGGAGTAGGACGCACGTTGTAATAAACTTCGCATACACAACACTAATTATGATAAAGATGCTCGTTTATTTACACTTAAGATGACTATACTATTTACAGGAATGTACATAAAGACTGATACGAAACTAGTACTTAATATTCTTAAATTCTCGACGAATGTGGCCAGAGCTGTGGCGTGCCTCGCGAGACAGTGTGAAGAAGCGACGCGGCTGTCTAAAACGAGTTACGCTCATGCCGAGGTCTCTGGGCGATCTGCTTCCGGAGCGGTGATTGTGCTTATCGAAGGTCGCGCTTCGTCAGTAAATCTCGCGCGCCACAAGTCGCTGCTTCCGGGGATGCTCAGTGCGCTCGCTGGTTTTCGCAGTAAGCACAGTCGCTCTCGGCGGGCTCGACAGAGACGCCACAGATCGATTTATTATAGCATGCATACATACTTTCCAGCTTCTCCGGAAACAGGTAATCGTAATCTTCCAAAAATGTTTCGTCCACAAAGCCGAATACATTGTATAAATGTGTATTACCCATTGGCCCAAACCAACCGATACCTATTTTAGCTAATGAAAAATGAAAGTAGTGGGGGAGAAATGAAAAATGAAAGAGCGTTTGCTTCTTAGTACCTGAACGTACTATATATAGCTCACCCCAAGGCAAAGGTGGCTCAATCTAAGTCAAACGATCCCGAAGCTTATTTACGATCACCATGCGTTCAGCAATTTGGATAGCTACACTAATGAAGTACAACAAAATGGCTGATCTCCTGACCCGTTGTGGGTTGGACGTCACAGAATTGATTGACTCCACCAACAAATACGATAACGATGTCACTTTGCTTCACATCGCTGCGGGTTACGGCAAGACTCGCAGGTGCAAGCTCCATTTGGGACACGGAGCCAAAATCAACGCGACTGACAGCTGGTCCAGAACACCGCTCCACTATGCGGTATCGCGTGATCACGTCAAAAAGGTAGAGCTTCTGATAAAAAATGGCGCAAGCATTGAAGCCAAAAATAGAGATGAACTTACTCCACTCTAAGTTGCAGTGCTCACACGCTCGAAAAATACGGCAAGGCTTTTGTTGGAATATGGTGCCGATTTCGAGGCGGTTGATTTACGGGGTAGGAGCGCACTGCACCAATCTGTTCTCATGGGTGAAATACAGATTATGCACATGTTGTTAAGATACGGCATTACTCTGGACAAGGGCGACAAGAACATGGCCACACCACTGTTTTATGCGATGACCAGAAAAAACCATAGTATTGTAAGTATTGGTTTTCATAACGTGCTTTAGATACCTTTATTTTACTCTATTCACTTTCAATTTCGAAATAATGGATACTAAATGCCAGAATTACAAAATTTAAATTCTTTTACTTAAAGTGCTAAAATGTACGCGGTGATCGCTAGGTGCCTCGCCTAATACACAATCACGATACTGAATATATGGTAAAAGAAGAATGCATTTTTTGTGTTCAATGGAAAGCTACTACTTATGTCCGTTGCTTAATTCGCGCTTAACAATTTCAACTATACAGCACATTGTAACTTATTTGACATCAGAGAATTTTAAAGTACCAATTCAGTAAAAATCTCAAGTACTGATAGAAATTGTAATACACTTAAGAGTTATATCCCGCTTATACACCTAAAATGTAAATAATAAATTATATTTTTATACGTACACCAAATTGTCTTAAATTATTTCTCTTTTAATTCTTCTTTCTATTATTCCATTAACTTTCAACGCTATAACTTTCTATGTAAAGCGTCTTGGGAAAAGTTCAAAATAAAGTCTCATCGTTTAAACGCAGCGAGCAAAATTGGACTAGATATTCGTTCAAAAAAGTTACTTAAAAAAAGTAATGATTTTTTGAGTATTTTTGATTGTATCTAAAGAACTTAACAGTTTAGAGCAGAAAATGATTTACACATTGGCAGTAATCAAATGTGTATAGTATGACTATACATATATATAAATAGATGTAATGTAAGTATCTGGGATTTTTAAAAGTTTGTCCATACCAGTGGGACTTTTCGAAATTTAAGGATGATTCGATTGTACAATAACCTAAAACCCCACAACCCCCGACCCCAATGATGTTCGCCTGCGGTGCC
>UELV01079510.1:0-16001 GCA_900490015.1 Megastigmus stigmatizans | reverse complement strand
CATAGACACTAACGGTCGGATAAACACTTTATTTCCTTTGATTTCAATATATTCATAATTTTTAGTAATGCTTTCAACAAGATTTTTATTAGCTAGGTGAATGCAAATTCGATTTTTCGATATTCTTGAGGCACAAAGTACGTTTTCAGGCTTAACAATATTACCAATGGATACTGTGTAATGAGTTAGCGTTAAATCATCGACACACGTCATGATGATAGCTTGGTCACGTGTGGGACACTTTTCATCCTGAGTTTTATCTGCGAAACTGTTGGTATCTAAATCTTTTGAGTTGAACTTTAGAATGTTTTTTGGTAACTGTGCGCCTCCTTGAGACACACCAGGATCATAAATGTCCTCTACAATAGAGGACATCTCCCCCGGTATTCCGTCAGCCATGTGAGACGGCTGGAAATCACACGTACTAGCACACACGCGCCGAAGCCCTCACTTTGGGAACAACGATGTACACTCGGTACGACAGTAATGTAGCTACGGAGCGATTGTAAACACGTCCGTTCACTGCTACCGCTTAACAGCGAATCATACAGAGGTATATATTATACTTTAATTAAAACTTAAGTAAGTAAAGCATCAATGAAAATACGTTTATTATTTTAGGTTGTTGAAAATTTAGATTCAAATAAAAATTTTTTTTTTTTGAAAGTTCACGAAACTTTAAAAAACATACACCAAAAAACGTATTCAGAAATTGTGGAGCCATACATCGCTGTCTGTGGCAACTTATACCAACCCAATACAGTTTATATCGTTATCAACGAAGATTGTAGATATAAGGTTCAATCTATTTGCGAAGCAGTAGAAATTTTGTATAAATTGTTCAAGGTGTTCCAAAAAGACTATCCCAGAAATTATAAACACGTTATGCAAATTTTTGATTATCAAATATTTAAAATAGATTGTGACAACGTGTATCAAAGCATAGTTAAAATCATAAAAAGTTGACTCTATAAGCTTAAAATTTTTTTAATGTATATATAGCCAGTAAGTGTTATATAAAATATTAATTTATATATATAAAGGGAAATTGCGAATTTCAATCGTTTTATATTTTAACTTCTTTAATCCTCTATTCCATAATGGATATAAAAAAAAAGGTATATTACAATTTACTCTGTCATTATATAATAATTTGAATATACCTCGTAATGATGTTCAAGGT
The DNA here is from genome assembly GCA_900490015.1 of Megastigmus stigmatizans. Lineage (NCBI taxonomy): Eukaryota > Metazoa > Arthropoda > Insecta > Hymenoptera > Megastigmidae > Megastigmus > Megastigmus stigmatizans. Next base: position 14,818 of record UELV01079510.1, on the reverse strand, counting down.
ATTTTAGATAATTTAGAAACATTCATAGCAGAAACATACGTTCCTTCTTTGAAAATTAAAATTGAAAATTCATTGTCTGACATTTTTGATAAAAGAATAGTCCATAGAGTACAATCCACTCTGGATGGCAATAAACATCCTTTTCATGATTTTTCAACAGAACATCAACGTTTCAAGCAATATGAAAAGTATTCTGGCTACATACCTCCACAAGTGTTCACAATCGCTCATAAATTTACACCAAAAAAGACTCAGCGTGTGGATATACAAGGCACTCACGTATCTTTACCAGCAATACTTAAAAGCTTTTTAGAAATACCATGGCTGTTTTCAGAAAAAATTATATTCGTCAATTGAATGCAGAAAAAGCAGTAATAAGCAACATTATGCAGGCAGAATTGTGGAAAACCAAGTACAGTCACCAAAAGAAGCGTACACTACCACTTTTTTTGTACTACGATGACTTTGATACCGGTAACACGTTGGGTAGTCATGGAGGAGAACAACAGCTTGCTGCCATCTATATATCCCTACCCTTCCTGCCACCGCATCTCGTGGCAAAACTTAATAATATTTTTTTAACGAGCATTTTTTATTCTAAAGATAGGAAATTATATGATAACCAGCCATTTTTTGAACCAGTTATAAAAGATCTTAATGTTTTAAGCACGAATGGACTTTGTTTAGATGTTAATCAGTCGCAGATCAAAGTTTTTTTAGATGCGTGCTTTTATTGTGTGACAACTTAGGGTTAAATGGAATGTGTGGATATGTTGAAAGTTTTTTTAGTATCAGATTTTGCACAATATGTACAGCAACGTATCATTAATGTCAAATCATGAGTGTAGAAGACAAGTCGCTTTTATGAAATAAAGAAAATTACGAGGAAGATGTGCTGAAAAAGTGCAAAAGTACCGGAATAAAAGAGAGATGTATTTTCAATGAAATGAAAGATTTTCACATTACCATGTATGAAAACCAGACTCTGGATTTCATGCATGATATATTGGAGGGAGTTGCAAACTACACAATTTCTAAAATTTTAACAAATTTTATCGAGAGTGACAGATTATTTACAATTGAAATGTTAAACGATCGGATCAGTAATTTTAGTTATGGTGAATTAGAGTCTAACAATAAACCACGTCCCATTATTAAAGAAACGTCAAAAAAAAACAAAAAAAAAACATGAAAGTATTAATAATAAAATAAAATTAAAACAATCTGCTTCCGAGATTTTATGCTTAACAAGATACTTAAGTCTCATGGTAGGTGATTTAGTACCAGACAACAATAAAAATTGGAAGTTGTATTTAATTTTAAGAGAAATTATAGGTATTCTAACATCACCCTGAATTGTTAAAGCTGACTTACCAAGACTTAAAAATTTAATTCAAAGGCACAACGAAAATTATGTCAAATTTTTCGGCCCATTAAAGCCAAAAATGCATTTCGCTACACACATTCCGGAAATAATGAACAAAAACGGACCGCTTGTCCATTTTTGGAGTATGGCAGGCGAAAGAAAAAATAAAATGCTTAAAGACGGCTACAAGTTCATGCTCAGATAAAAATTTATCTTCATCAGTGGCAATAAAAAATGAATTGCATCAATGTTACGTAAAAGAATTTTGTATAAGTGCGATCCGGGATACAGATTTCGGTAGTATTGATGATAAATTCGATAAAGAAATAAAAAGATTGAAAACAGAATTAGAATATGCGATTAGTTACAAATGTGTAAATATATTTGGTAAAAAGTACTCTCGTGGCTCTATTATTATAACTAAAGTAGACGATAACGGACCACAATTTCGTAAAATACATAAAATTTTTAATATTTCAGGGGTAGTTAATTTTAGTCTTAGTTAGTAAAGTAGATGTTATTTATTTTAAGCACAAATATTATGCCTATAAAGTTGTTATAAGTGACGAAATAACTATGTTATGCGACAAAAATATGTTACCTCATATCTACCACGGACCATGTGTTCTGGTCACAATCGGTTCGGATACATACGTTCCCACCAAATGATATTTAGTTGAAAATTCTAATTTTTAAATTTTTGTAAGCGTTTTTTTGTAATAAAGCTAAGAATATTAATAATACGTTTAGGCCTTGAAGAGGGACATAAAAAATAAACTTCCGAAACGTTTCATAAAAAGTGTTGTTATTGGTTCGCAAGAATCGTTCTTTCCATCTATAATTTACTATTCATTCACGAACGTTTCACTCATTACTAAATTTTTTACACAATTTTGCAATGTGTAATTGCAAATCGAGTATCAAATTCGTAATAAACGTTCTTAATAACCGATTAATCTTGTCAATTATAAAAATCTATAATTTTAATGAGACATTGAATTCGTTGTATAATTTTGAAATAATAATAATTTTGCAAAGAAATTTTGAAAATCTAATAGCAAATTCGTGATTAGCGGACCCGAAAACCCCCGTATAAACTTTTTTTTAATTAAATAAGCCAAGCTTCGACTGAGAAGTCGAACATCGGAGTCTCTGAGTTCAATGATGCATTGAACTGCCAGAGTTCGACGTATGGGCGGCCGAGACGCCCGAACGTCGACTTCTGAGATGTCTAATTTCAGAGTCTATCGGTTCAGGACTACTTTGAACTCTAAGAGCACCAAAATATCGGAGTCTAACAGGCGAAATTTTTTTTCCGTGTATATCTATAGATATTGTCAATACAATTTCTTCCTTGTCCCCCTAATATAGGTCTGGTGACCCCTTGGAAGCAAGGTAGGTGTTCATACTCAAAAAATTTATTTAGAAATTCGTTTCTTATGCTATTTTCATACGTCTATGCATCTTTGTACAAAATATTAAAATCTCCAACAATACAATGATTTTTAATATTTTTCTTGTCTTGTAGATATCTTTTGCAGGATAATATATATTCCGTTTTACTTATATCACGAGATTGATAAATTGCCGAAATTCTTAATATTTCATTATTAATTACATTATTGTCTGTAGCTAGAAATAATAATCTATTATAATTTTTGTGTTTCTTGAACTATATTATTTTTAATATATATTACTATTCCATACGCTTTATTAATTTTGCTTTCAGTATAATAATTTTGTATCCTGATAGTTTAAACAATTCGATATTGTGTATTATTCAAGTCTCCACACCTACAATATCAGAAGGCTTATTTCTTCTCTCTATAAAACTTCTAATTTGTTAAAGTTTTCATTTATACTTCTCATATTAACAGAAAAAACTAATAATTTATTACTTTCTATAGTTTCATTAAGTTCCTGAGAATCACTAAGCTCAACTTATTTTTGTATTAAATTTTCTAAATTTTGATCCTATATAAAACTTTGCATTTCTATTGGTTTCTAACTATTCTGTCCTTAAATGCATTTAGTGAATCTGCCGATAACCTTGAGTGATCCGAGACAAAAATATACCTGTCTGTAGTTGTGGCTCTGACGTAGTTCTTTTGAAGTAGTTACCAATGTCCTTGGGTATAACGGACTCCATACTATAGTCCGTCGCTTCAATGTACTTCTTCACCATTTTCTTAAATACTTCGCATCTGTCATAATCGCTTGTCATAATTGCTTCGTGGTTGACTTCATAATTAGTTTGGAATCTATTGTTGCTGTATACACAGTTGCACTTGATTACTTTTTCTTTACAATTGAATGCATCATGTGCGCCCGCACGCTTCATGCACGTGGCACTATTGTAAATTTTTTTTTACTTTTATGTCCAAATCTTCCACACTTAAAACAAGGTTTCACGTCAATTAAGTCATGGGCCATGCACTTTTGATGACCAACAAAAAATTTTTATTTTTATTTTCTCTAATTTGTTTCTATATATCGGCACTAACTTTGATTAATGCAGTTTGTGTCCCTTTGTTTTTGTTAACATATGTATATAAAACTGTACATCCCTCTTTGTGATTGTAGAAATTTCCTATACTGATATCTTCATCTAACTGTTCGTTGTTCATTTCTTCAACATTGTTTATTCCTATTATTTTCCTTCTTGGTTTGTTGATCTCTTCAATTGTTACATTACACGTATCTGATAGATGCGAATTTAATATTCCGAAAGTCTTTTCTACACTATTTTTATCGCGAACACTTGCTACTATTTCGTATTGCTTTTTTCTTTCGAAAATTTTATCGAATTTTCACTAATTAAGCAATGAGATATTTTTTGTTTTATTTCTTATAATGTTCCATCTGTCTTTGTCTTCTATATTGTTAGTTCGCGAATTAAACGAACCACGAACTGATTTTTTTGTGTAATTTCCAAAATTCCTCCATGTCACGGCTCTAGCGTTTGCGGCTCGCCCTGTCCAGCATACTTGCGGCTTGGTGATGACCTGCATGCTGAGTCGAGGCTCCAGCGTTTGCGGCTCGCCCTGACCAGCATACTTGCGGCTTATTGATGACCTGCATGCTGAGTCGAGGCTCCAGCGTTTGCGGCTCGCCCTGTCCAGTATACTAGCAGCTTCGCCTTTCCCGTTTACTGTGATTCTCCTATTACTTTTTCCTATATACTCATATATATATATTGTCTTTTTCTTTACTTATTATTTATTATTCTTATTCTTATTGCTACTTCTCTGAGGCACCCTGCGACCGGGGGCCTCAGGTCTTAAAATAGTATTTAGTTTCTATATTAAGTTTTTGTGGGGCATCCGGTAACGACCGGGGGCCTCACGTGGCGAGCGTACTCTTTCCCGGTTAGCTTATTAGTTCCTTAATGATAACTTTATATAACCCTTTTTAAATATAATAATTATTACTGTTCTCCTTCTGACGTATTTTGGTTTTCTGTTAAGGGGGGTATACACCTATAAATTTTTTGATGTTTATTCACCTAAAACAAAAAAATTATAATAATTAGTAACATTTTCACATAATATTCTAAAAGTATATTGGATTCCTGACAAAATGAGCTCTAGTAGAAGCCTCTATGCCCATTTTATCTTATGTTGTGTCAGTTTCAAAAATTTGGCTTTGGCGTAACCTACAGGTCCAACCGATTGATCAATTTTGATGAAATTGGTCTTAAATTGTTTGTAATTGATGTCATTACGGTGTGAAGAGTTGTATAAATTAAAATTTTTTGATTAAATAATAAAATGATTTCCAAAACTGCATAAATTCATAAAAATTGAAGAAATTTCTTCATTCTAGGATAGTTAACAGCTCCAAATCTCGAATTATTCCAATTGTTTTTTATTTCCATTTATCTATTACCCCTCGCAGCGCTTTTAAGCATTTCGTTACGTCTTTTCTTAACACTTTTTCGTCTACTGTTAGATTAGCGGATTCTAATCGTTTCATTAATCGTCTGAATTTTATCCCGTGTTCCACTAAATTTTTGATGAAAACTATGATGTCATCAAGGTAGATAAAGAGTTTTTGCGCCCATTGGCATTCTCCTGTATTGGTGTAGTCCGAAAGGTGTCTGGAACGCGGTCTTATGTGCGTCCTCCAGATCCACCGGGATTTGGTGGAATCCAAATTTAAGGTCTACCGTGGTGATGTAATTTGCTTGCCCTACCTGGTCTATTATATCTGTTATGAGAGGTAATGGGTAAGCGTCTCCGATGGTCTTCTCATTTAGTGAGCTGAAATCGATCATCAACCTATATTTTTTATTCCCGAATTCGTCGGTCTTTTTCGGGATGATGAACAATGGTGACGAATAGGCAGACATGGAAAGTTCTATGATTCCTGCTTCCACTAGCACCCTGATGTGTTTTTAAATTTCTTCTTCCAGCGCTGGCGGGTGTCTGATTTGTCTCGCCCTGACAGGGTTGTCGTTTACCGTCGAAATTTTAGGCGTCACTACGTGTGTCGCTCTTAAAGGGTCTCCTTTTAGGTAAAATGTATCCGGGTATTCTTCGACTATGTCGCGCACGTGTTTTGCCTCTTCCTCGTTCCAATTGCGAGGTGCGATGAGCTTTAATATTTGTTCTGCTCTATCGCCTTATTCCTCCGACATTATTCTTAATACGTTTATTTGACCGTCCAGGGGGTCCGATGTAACGTTCAGTTCGTTAATTATGTCTTCCTTTGTATTTGTAGCGTAAATTCGCACGGTACCAGTTCTATTTCTGTCATTTCAAAATTTATATAACTTTCGCTTATGTTTATACACATAAGATAAGCCTTTCCACATATATTATTTGTTATACAGTTCCCGATTAGTAGATCGGGTTTTATGTCTAGGAGGGGGATGAAGCCTGCGTCCTGCTGGACGTTACTTACTTTCGCGTATATAACTTGATTCATTTCTCTCAAACGGTATGACGAGCCCGGGAAATTTCAAGCTCCGTGTCTCGGCATCAATTACGCCTTTCTGGTCATTAAGAGTTGACCATCCTATAAGACCATCTGTGCTTACGGGAAAATCATCCGGCACAACATGTAAATCGCAGAATAATCCATTTAATTCGATATTTACTCTGCCCAATGTAAAGGCTTCCCCCGCTGTTACTCCATGTATTCGTAGTATTTCTTCAGGAAAATATTTTATGTGTGGCTTAATTTTCGATACTTTAATTAGGCTAACGTCGGACCCCATGTAAAATGACGCCTTTCCTTCTTTCAATTCTTCACTATCGAGGGATCTTATGGGAGGCTGTCTACCTCTTTTGGTGAGACGTACGTGCGCATCCACTATTGTTACTCACTGTCTTCGCGCTGCTCGACGCCACCTGTTGGCGCCGAGCATCCTGCGAGTTTAAATGCCCGGACGATACCTGGTCTTGATGTGGCCTTTCGATTATTCTTCGAGCTGCCGGTATCGGATTATCGTTAGGCGTATTTCGATTGTCCGATTGCCTTTCGTACTGGCTTAATTTGTTATCATTCCTATTTCCATTATTAAAATTGTTTCTATTATAATTATTTCCACTATAATTATTTCTCCTTTGGCTATTTCCGTTGTAATTGTTTCTGTTTTGGCTATTTCTGTTATAATTATTTCTGTTCTAATTATTGCCATTATTGTTGTATCTGCTGCTTGGGTTTCCGTTATTTCCCCGATTATTATTATACCCTGGCCGTGACTCGTTTCTAAAGTCCCTTTCGTTGGTGTTGTTGGTCTGTCTGATTTTATTTTCTAAATGGAAACATTTATCATACGTGTGCCCTTTTGTATGATAGTAATGGCAGAATAGCGTATGAGACGCTTTTCGTCTGCAATCGGCTTCGACGTGTCCCGGCCCGTGGAAATAACTGCAAGCTTCCGCTGCCGTTGCTGCACGAACTTCGACGTTCTCGTACTCGTGTTGGGCGGCTAATCGCGCCGTTATTCTCTCCACAAGGGCGTCTTCCTTGCTCCAGTCGGGTGTATCGGTAGTGTATGGCGTCGACTGTTGGTATTTTACCTGTACTATGCTTGGAGTAGCTGGATTGTGAATAATCGGACCAGGTAATGGCCATGGAGTGATTGCGAGTGTTCCGTATGTGTTTTGGAAAAGCGTCGGTGCCTGATTCCCTCGATGTCGTGCCTTGTGTTCCACTGCTACTGCCGCTGATATCGCAGCGCGAAGACAGTCTGGTCTCAAATGGGCTACTCTCTACTCTGCTGGATCTCTTGATCCGTACAGAAAGTAATCCAGAGCGTCATGATTTGACTTGGGCTTATACGTTTCTTTTTCGTGCGGCTGCAGGCATTGGGCGGACTCATATACGGTCTGTTCAGCAATGTTTGTGCCCTCAGTCCGTAATCCCCTTGACTTTCCCCTGGAATCTGAGTTATCGTCTTCGGTTCCACTCACACGGTGTCTGCATGGCCCACTCCTCCATACTGTGAGACCAGTTCTTCCAAGAGAACGTCGACAGAATCGCAACTGGGTACTATCGAGGCGCATCTTATGGCTGCGCGGGCTCTTTAATTTGCTGACAAGGAGTTGAGGACCCAGCGCTCGCACCGTGGTCCGTATTCGTTTAGTATGTCTCGGTCTATCTTGCAAAATGCTCGTAAAGTGTCTGGATTACCATCGTACAAAGTGATCGTCCCAAGGGCCTGATAAAATGACATCTGAGTCATAAAGTTATGTGGGTTACTTCTACCCGTTTGGAATGTTCTTGCTTGGCTAGGCCTATTTATATCGAATTGGTTTCTGTCGTTTGTCACGATATTATTTAAAATTTCATTCTCTGGATCTATGGTTATTTGTGTTCCCGGTGTTTGAAAGTTAGTCGGATAATCGGAATATGCTCGATTTTGATTTATGGTGTCGCATGGTGTGAGATTAAAATTTTGGGTTGCCGCTTGGGCATAGCGTTGGGCGTCCGCAGGATTATTACGTGATTCTGGTGTTGTATAATTGAAATTTTTGGTCTAGCCCCCATTGGCGTTTGTGACACGTATTGTGTGTTTGGAGACCTGACGTTTTCTAACGCTTCGTTAATCTTTCTGGTGGCGAAAGATAACATTTTTTCATCGTGATTTTCACATTTAAGGGCCATTTCCGCAGCTATTAGGGCTGACAACCTTTCTGTCTCCTCGTTGTGTGTTGATGCTGTATTAGGGAGATACATGCTTCCCTTGGTCAATTCTGCGATAGTTGCGAAATTTCCGAATTTTTCCATTTCTGAATCGATTTTACTGAGATCCCCAGTGGATCTACTACTCACTCTCTTTTTTGACCACGGAAAAAGACTGAAATTCATTGTTGGTTTAAGAATTGTTTGTTTATTGTGTATATATATTTTTTTGCGTGTGTTCGAAGTTTTGAAATGACTCAAGCTGGCAGACTGGCTAAATCCAAGGATCAGCCTCGAATCAGCTCGTATGGTCTTTTGTCCGAAATTTTGAAACAGCCAGGGCCGGTAGACTGGTTAGATCTAAAGATCAGCCTCGAATCCGCTCATTAACGCTTCAAAACTTTCAGACTTTGTAAAGCTTCTATAGTAAAGGAAAGGAATGTTTGTCTGTTTATTTTATGTATTTTTAGTGTTAGTTCGGAGCTTTGAAATGACCCAAGCTAGCAGACAGGCTAGATCCAAAGATCAGCCTCGAATCCGCTCGTATGCTCTTTTGCTCGAAATTTTGAAACAGCCAGAGCTGGTAGACTGGCTAGATCTGGCAATTTCTTCTCACTGTCCAATGCGAAAAGGAAGCTAGCAGTTATTGACCGTAGACTTTAGCACGGTGTGGAATCAATTGCCTAAAGATCAGCCTCGAATCCGCTCACTAGCGCTTCAAAACTTTAAGACTTTTCAAAGCTTCTAGTTGTATGAAGAGAAAAATGTTGTGTCTGTTTGCTGTATATGTGTATACATTATTATTTGTATTGATTTTACCGCGACAAGATGGCGTGGAGAATGGAACGAACACAATTAAAACTTCGACAATTTCGCGTGAATCGTGTAATTGAAATAATTCTAAAATATGTTTTAAATCAACGAGGGAGGATAATATAGAATCCCGAGAAAATATAAAAATGTACTTACATCACAGAGTTACGAAGACGATGATGTTCTTGCAGAGTTGCGTCATCCTTTGAACGACGGAACCCCACACTTAGGACCAAAAATGTCACGTATGATAACTGTGACGAGAGATGCTTTCTCTCTATGTGGATTCTGTTTCGTCCGACTTTCCGGTAACTCAATCCGGAAAGGAATTTGTGAGGGCGGGTAAATAAAGTGACGCGAAGACTGGAGAACTTTGCACTAAGTTTATTCACGATATGTCGAGTGGTTCTAGCTGCGTTGCGCGGCGATTGGTCAGTCGTTCCTCGTTCAGATATTGGGTAGTTCTCCTCGATGAGGCCCGACGGGGCAGCTTTTATTGTGCTCGATTTGAGGTGGTAGAGGTGGTAAAAATCGCCTGGTGCGATTTTTCGTGAAGTCGGCATTTTGACTGTTGGCGGGTGAAAAACTGCTGCGTCTGCTGACGCTTGCATATTATGGCGTGGTCAGCTACGAGTTGCACTTCTTTGGAATGCACTTTATTGAAGTTGCATTTTATTGTAATATAATATTTGCGTGCCAATGAATAAAATAATAGGACAGCTCGGTGTCCTATGTAACACGACCGCAGGTGCAAGGACTCGCGCAAATGAGAGTTTGACAGTGTCGCAGTGAAAACAAATCAAGAAAAGATGCTGATACAAAAAAAAAAATATTTTGGCTTGGGTACGACACTTGTAATGTTGCATTGATAGCATGTAATGCGAAAATTGTGTCTACTATTTTTATGTAATAATATGTTGATTGATATTTCCCATGCAATATAACGAGGTGGTACGGAAGCCTACAAGGGTTGTTACATATGCTTAAAAATATACAAAAAGGACGCACGCTGTACAAAATTTATATGTCAAAGAGGGTTGACTTCCAAGATTACTTTCGTTGTTTATAATATTCTGTGATTGGATACATTGGCAAAGGTAAGATCGCTAAATTAACAATTTGTGCAAAATACGTATACAAACAATGATACATTTAAAAAAATTTTTTCTATTATATAATTATAATAACTGATTTATATAACGAATATGCAATACAAAAAATGATTTAGAAAAAATTCCGCATAAAATTGGTTCGCATAAAGAAAATGAGATTTAAAAATCGATTTAGACAAGAATTCGCATATAATATGATTTAAACAAACAATTCGCATAAAACTAAAGGTATACAAATGATTTAGACAAAATTTCGCATAAAATTGATTTATACAAGAATTCGCATAGACATACAGAATTTGGTTTAACTGACAATTTCGCATAAGCCAGGTATAATATTACAAGAATTTACATAATTTTAATTCGCATAACATTCGTTTGACGAAAATTTCCTTTATATAATATATAAAAACTTTTTTTACAATATATAAAATATAGAAATACAAAATGTAAAATTAAGTAAAGATCTTGGTGTGCTGTTTCCGATGATTATGGTCGATGCCATGACCATAAAAGTTCCGGATGGTGTGTTTGTATCCTTTCCGTGAGTGCATAATCATTTTCTTGTCGTGCTGTATAGAGCACCGGGAGTCCTGGAATTCTGATTTCTTCTAAGCTAGGTGGTCGATTGGTCATGTTATAGACTCTCGGATGATTTTGGTTGAGTATTCCCCTCGGTTATGCCGGTTGTATTTGTATATTTTCGATAGTTTGTATTTCGCTTTCTGCCGGTTGTTGTTGCTTTTTCTCTGAAAACAATCTTTTCCTGATTAGAGTAAGAGGACCCCCCAATAATAATAATTTCCAGAAAATAGTACAAATGATTGCTACTGTTACGAATGATCCACCAAACATAGTTATTTGCTTTTAAATGCTGCAATTATCAAAATAAAAGCGCTAAAATAAATCCTGTAAGGACTATTGTATCTATAAAAATAGCTTTTACAAGTATCCCCACAGCTGCAACTGTCAAAATTGTAGCGCTAAAATGAAACCTGTCTAGACTACTGCAACTATAAAAAAAACTGTTTAAAGTTTCCGAACAGCTGCTACTATCAAAATAGTAGCGCTAATATGAAACCTGTTAAGACTACTGTAACTATAAGAATAGCCTTTAAAATTATCTCAACAGCTACATTTATCAAAATTGTAGCGTTAATGTGAAACCTGTAAAGACTACTGTAACTATAAAAATAGCTTATAAAGGTATCCGAACCCCTGCAAATACCGAAATTGTAGAGCTAAGCTAAACCTAGAAAGATTACAGTATCTACAAGCATAGCTTTTAAAAGTATTCAAGCAGCGGCAACTATCAAAAGTGTAGCGGTAAAATGAAACCTCTAAAGACTACTATAACTATAAATATAACTTTTGAAAGTATCCGAACCCCTACAAATACTAAAATTGTAGCGCTAAACAAAACCTACAAAGACTACGGTAACTATAAAAATAGCTTTTAAAAGCTTCCGAACAGCTGCTACTATCAAAATAGTAGCGCTAAAATAAATCCTACATAGACTACTGTATTTCTCCCTCTAGGAGTTACAACACCGTGCAGTAGGTTAGGGGCTTAAGCTACATAGGGCTTCGCAACTGTAAGGTCGTTGTCCGTTTGAACGACGACCCCTATAAACTGGATCTCTAGATGAGAATGAGGGTTCCCTATAAACGGGCTCTCAGTATGAATTGGTGTGTGAGTGAATGAAGTAGGGTGACAGCCTCCAAAAAAAAAAAAAAACGGAAGTTGGATCCCCGGGGCGTGACCCGTACTGGCTTCTTCTACGAGACCTAGACGGTAATGGTCGATCGGCCCTGTGATGCGACCAAGAAGCAACTCCCCGCATTAGTTTGGTGGTTCAGCTGATCGGGTAAATAACCACCCCCCAAACCGAAGGTGTAATGCGGACTGTGCCGACCGGAGTGGTTGGCTACCTGGGGTACTAGGTAGCCGCTAACTGGTGCCTTGGGAACACATGGGAAAATTCCCAAGTAAGCTTGCCTTACTGGCGCATGCGGGGCTTTTCGGCGGTGGACCTTTTCTTTCCCTAGCTTCTCGTGGGTTCAAAAATGGATAAATTTTTATTGAAAAAAACTCTGCTCAAGCTCAAGTGAACGGTAAAGATAAGTCCAAGGGAACCGCTCCTCTGGAGCAAGTGAACATGCACCTGTCTAACCTCCTGACGAGCCACATGAAAACAGAGGAAGTCTACGTGAACGTCAGAAATGGCTGAGGAACCGACAACCTCAACTCAAGGCCTCAGTGTGAACCATTCTCAAAAGGATGGAGATCCTGAAGTACTAAAAAAAAAGGGAGACTGGGACCGAAGGAGAGAAGGAGGTTGGCTGTGGCTGGGACGACCAGCATCAGCGCTTCCGACGCTCCTACCCCAGCCTGAAAAAAGCGGCCTAAGGGACCGCTGGACAGCCACCGGAGGGCCAGAGGCCTCCTAAAAGAGCCAAGGAGGCGTGTCTCAGCGCACTCTCAGCTGCGCAGAGGACCAACCCGCTGACAACGGTGGTCGTCGAGACTGGTTATCCTGAGGAGCCCATAACCCAGGAAAGGTTTGGGCTCTTCAGGCAGGCGGTGATGGAGGCAATGGACAAGCTGCATCTTGAAATGCCGATGCCCAGGTTCGACGGCTTCTTCTGCAGGAAGAACCGGAAATGATCCTGGAGAGGCTGAGGAGGTCCAACCCCTCTCTTAAAACCGGAAACTGGAGGGTCATGACCTAGGTCCACAAGGAAGGGGGCCAGAGCATGACCCGCATTTTAGGTGTACCCGAGTCCGGTATCCGCGCGATATCCGGACTAGAAGATAAGGTATACGACCGGGTCGACAGGGTGGTGTTTAAATACACCCTGCCGGAACTGTAGTGGGATACAATAGCGCACCGGAGGGATTTTGTAGTCAAATGGCTTGCACAAATCTCTTCATAGCGCAGATCTATCTGCACCACAGCAAACACGCCTCTGCGATCCTAGGAAGACGTATGGCTGCGGTGCAGACAGGTATATCACTAATCCAAGAACCTTGGTTTGTTAAAGATAAGGTGAGAGAACTAGGGACCGGTCAAAGGTCTAGAAACAACCCCTTTAATGGATCTATGTACAGCGGACCTGGCAGCCACAGCTGTGGAACTTCACCTAGGTGGAAAGAAACAGCGAGTGGTCATTGCGTCCGCCTATCTCCCATATGACGAACTGGATGTACCAACGAGAGAGGTAAGCAAACTGGTAGAGTACTGTGAGGAAAGGGCGCTGCCGTTCGTGGTTGTATGTGATGCCAACTCGCATCACCTGATGTGGGGAAGCTCAGACACCAACAGCCGCGGCACGGCTCTTCTGGAGTACCTGGCCAGCACCAACTTGGAGATCATCAATCAAGGTAATGAACCAACTTTTATTCACAAGGTAAGAAGGGAAGTAATCGATATCACGCTCTGCTTCCAACAAATCATCAGATGCGTAAGGGATTGGCGTGTGGATAAAGATCCTTCTCTTTCTGATCATGCTCAAATTCATTATACTCTTGCAGGTGTGCTGTATCCAAGGGAGATAAGTATAAGGAACCCAAGAATTACGAACTGGGCTGCATACAAGGATGATCTAAGAAGAAATCTCAAAGACTTCTCAAAAAGAATCAACACTAGGGCTGAGATAGATGCAGCGGCAGAGTGTCTGTAGGAAAGCATAATCGAAGCTTATGAGACTAAAAAAGGCAGACTCAGTCATGAAGTACCACGGTGGAATAACCGGCTAGAAAAAAATGAAGAAGAAAGTCAGATCACTCTTCAGCTAAGCTCGTAGGAGAAACACCGAAGAGAGCTGGACAGGTTGGCGTGAAGTGAAAATCATCTACAGGAAACTTGTATGAACAGCTAAAGATAAAAGCTGGAAAAATTTCTGTACATATATACCGTAACCCAGAAGCGTGGCTGAGTGTTATAAAACTCCCATCGGGAGAGTTCTCGACATCGGACGAGGTGACCCTGACCTGCTTGGCTGAATCCAACTTCCTGGGCTTTATAATGAACGGGGAGTTTGCGGGAGACAATCAAACACACCAGGTGCTAACCGGTGGCGTCGATCCAGACTACTGGAGACTCGCACGCGAGATTGTCTCTCCGCAGAAGGTTAAGTGGGCCATCGAATCCTTCGAGCCCTACAAATGTCCGGTGACGGACGGCATCCTTCCGGTCCTGCTTATGGAGGGCCTAGAGAAGATCGTCGTCCCCTTTGTGAGGGTTGCTAGGGATTGTCTGGTTAGAGGGCTTGTACCGATGGCTTGGCGCACATCTAAAGTGGTATTCATCCCCAAAGGAGGAAAGGAAAGCTACACGACAGTGAAGGACTTCAGACCAATCTGTCTAGCATCCTTCATGCTAAAAACGCT
>UELV01079492.1:0-13937 GCA_900490015.1 Megastigmus stigmatizans | reverse complement strand
ATATATAATAACTAATATTTTCTGAAATTACGATCTTTTGAAGTATTTAGCAAAATAATGTATCCATCGAATCCAAAGTATAAGCTCACTTATAGTTTAACTACACACTTCAACAGAGCTTCCTCGTTTTAATTCGCAGAGACAATTTTTTTAAACGCAAATATTAATATAAATATTCATAATATCAATGGTTTCTCTTCAATTTTTATTATATTAACAAGAGTGTAATAAACAAATATTTTGTTTGCTTCTTAAGATAATCTTCGTGCTGCTAATTCATAATTATCAATGTAAACTTTTTGATTTAAAAATCCTTGCCTGTACTTGTACACAAGTGCAACTTCTTCTCACAGCAATGCTAATTACTTTTGAGCTCTATTTTTGTAGACTTTTATATTCCCGGAGTGGAGAGTAGCTCCATTCCCAGGACGAAAACAAATAATCTAATCTAACCTAATCTTCCTTACTCTCTCGCTCGTTTTCTATAATGCATTCAGTGCCTCAATGCATTCATTCATTCTCTCTCTCTCCCCTCTCTCTCCCCTCTCTCTCTCTCTCTCTCTCTCTCTCTGTCTTGCCCATCCAAAGCACCGTTTTCCATCCCCCAGTACACCCGCGCCTGTATGCACACACCAGAAGCTATTCGAGAGCAGTGTTGCACCGGCTCTCGGTACACATACACACAGATATATGCATAGAGACATGCGCGGGCTTTCACGAGGCGCACAATACGTGCACGTGTGCATCAGGTGAGCCTGCGCGCGCGCAAGAGGCAGAGGACGAATGTATCACCGCATTTCTCCTCCTCCTCTACCGCCACGTTCATCCCCCTCCCGTATATGTATACACACACACACATATATATATATATATATATAAACCCTCTTGCTATCTGCCTCTTACCCTTTCTTTCACCCTCGTTCTTTTTTAGACCTTGCAATTGCTGAATGGATCACGAGTTTGGAAGAATTGAAATGAAAAAAAAAACGGTGAAAATGAACGTATCAAAATAAAGTTTGATACTTTTATTTCGAAACAATTTTAAGCTGTGAAGCTCAAACTTCCAAACGGTTTTTACCCTCGCAACTGTTCGTTTCGCATACATTTTTTTTTATTTTTTCGGCTTTTAATGAGTTTCTGACTTTTCATTGACGAGCGTTATTTTAAATTTTTTGAAATCTGTATTAAAGCCAAAAAAATTTGTTTCTGTCTTAATATCGAATTTTTGTATGTAGAGTTGAAATGCTCGTGGGTTTTTGATGAAACTTGAAATCTAATCCCTTTACATTAAATGTTCAAAAAAAAAAAAAAAAAAAAATTAAAAACTGGTTATTATTGATTTTAATTCAAATAAAGAATATAAATATGATTTCACAAGCCTACTTTTTCATATTATTTTTAATCATATACAGTTATACAGCAATCATTTCCAAAATCAGACACAAAAAAATATTCTTACGTTTTTAAATCGAACTTTATAATCTTCGTAATGCATATAATCAGTATGAATTCTTTTGCGTGATAAATCTGAAATTTTATCAAAAAATAATTGTATGAACAAATTAATAAGTAATAAGCATTAATTTCAATAAGCAAATCTGATACTTTAATGCGTACGCATAATTAAGTAAAAAACTTAATTAAAAATTAACATGGAAAATGTAGAATTTAATAAGGTACGGCTGAAATAGAAATAAGATACTCACGATTCTGTTCTCGTTCTCCATCTCAAATCCTCTTTAAACCTTTGTACTTCTTTTGCCATTTACTTCACGGCTTTCCCTGCCTTACATAGGTAGCCATTAAATATACATTTCGGTACTTTTTCACCAAGTGTCTCGACAATTAAATGCGTAACTCTTTAGCGTACTTAATACTATCCATAAATTTTGCAGAGAAATTACAAGTTTTATACTATTATGTTAGAACCCATTCTAATTTTTGCTTATTGTGCGATAATATAAAAATTTTTCAAATATTGTCTTAGACTTTCAATAATTGAGGGTCCAAAAATGAAAAGGGCGCCTTAATTCTGAATTGTGTTAGTTTTGAAATTTATCAGTTTTCAGTTATATTTAGAATTTAATATTAAAATTGCTTATACATTAAACTTTCTAAGAAATAAATAGCTCAAATAATAACTAATTTTCTTATAGTTTTCAAACATTGCAATTCAGGCGCATGGATTTTTCGTTTTTGGACCTTCAATATTATTGTCCATATCGTTTCTCGTAAGGATTACGTTGTTTAGCTTCTGCATGCATGAATTATGTTTGTATCCCTTATTGTGTACCGTCTAAGATTTCCTATGTGAATATTTACGGTGGTGTAGATAGCCATCAAAAAAGTGTTTCTAAAAATCTCATTTTTTTCGAAAAATAAGCGTTAACTTTTTTAAAAGAATTTAAACTATCGGAAACAGTATATTCGAATTCTTTTCCAGGACGTTTACATAAACAGTTATAGCGTCGAAAGTTGAGAAGAAAAATGGTCATTTGAGCGTTCATGGATTAATATCTAGACTTTGCATTTAAGTAAATATTATTATATATATTTACTTAATAATTGTATTGATTATATTAATAAGGCTTAGATTAAGAAATTTTGATTAATATCTATGTAAGGATTTCAAATAAGAAAAATATGTATGCACATAATTTTTATATCAATAAAGAAAAGCAAATAATCAATTCCGTTATTCTTATTTACGTATATCTTGAGCTAATATTCTTTTCTATCAACTTACTTTTCCGAAATTTATATAAGTAGAATGAATTAAATTAGGTATAAATACTTAAGTTCTTACATATAATACATTAGAATTATATTACAGTGTAATAAACTGTGTAAATTCAATATTATAAAAAAGACCACTAGTTTTATATAGAAATAAAGTATTTTATGGATTTAATTTGTATGGAAAAAAATTATATTTATAATAAATGAATATTTTCATAGAACTTTATTATTAGATTATTTATTTTACTGCCGCAACAGCACTGCTGGAATGTGCATCATTACAAAAACCATACTTCATAACTTTTCTTATTAATGAGTATAAATGAGCATAAACAAGCATAAACTGTTTAATTTTGTGGGGAAAGAAACTTGCAGAGACGCTATTACGAGTGAAGACATAACGAGGGCTCAGGGCCGCGAACTGACCACATTAGCTTCGTTTTATTTTTAACAATTCAGGGATGTGTACTTGAAAAATTTATTCGCTCTCCGAAAAGAGAGAAATATGCACCCCCGCGACCTTGCTACGCTCTGATTCATCATCTGTGCAGTGTGAAAGCCGGCCGCTTTAAGAGAAATTCATCAGACAGCCGCTGGGACTCAGAAATTTTCGCGGAAAAAATAGAAAGGAGAAGTTTGTTGAGTACCAGTCACCGAGGCTGCAAGGGCCAAATTCGCTTTCTCTCTCGTGGGCTGTACTGTCCAGATATATAAATCCCGAGGTATAGAAAAAGAATGATATCTCTGTAAGAGAACAAAGTTTAAGCTCTTCATTCGCGAAGGGAAAAGTTTGTTTTAATTAATTTCATAGTATAGGTTCGTACCTATACTACGAAATTGAAATTCTTTGAAAAAATCTGACTTTGTTACAAAACTTTTACTTGTACAATGAACATAAAAAAATTATTAACTTCATATAATTACTATTTATATAATTTACGCACACCAAATGAAAATATAAATAAAATTCGAAATATTTTGTACATGGCATATTTGACACATAGACAGGCACACTTATATATAGTACATTGTTAAAGCTTCAATATTCGCAAGTTCAAATACTGAATCATAAATATTCAGCTAATAGACTATCAAAACATAAAAGATAAATGTTTATTAAAACCATGTATTAGTGACCTCTGATATAATCTATGAAGGGTATTTTTGTAAAAATACGCAATCTTAAAGTCCATGCACTGTCTGATCAGTATTTCCAATATATATATACGTATGTAGTCGAATTTGAAGCCGTTGGAGATGTAGGAATCAGTGCGAAAGAATCAATAAGGTCAGGATAGCAAAAGCGCAGGCAAGAATTCTTTATAGCCGTGTTCCAGTGAGTAAAGGATTTGAAGCTTCAAATAGGCGGCAGTACTCGGACAATCTTCTATAGGTACGACGAGATCCTGCTTTTTATGACCGTTGCGCACGTCGAACACTGAGCTCAAAGAGCACTGTACATAACGACCCTCCGAGACGCTTATATATTTGTACCTTTTAATTGTTTTAATTTAATTTCATAATTTTTTATTATTAAATAATGAACGAAGAGAGCGGAGGTGTAAGATAAATTTTACAAACTTTGATTATTCTTTAATGATAGTTACAATAGAAATTGTGATTGCATTTCTATTATGCAATAGTTCATAAGTCTTAAGTCAAATAGTAAAATAAACATGTTTTTGCAGTATATATTCCATGGGGATCAATAAATTCATTTTACCTATATCAATTTATTATAATTCGCTGTACTCTTAAAAGCGGTTAAAAAATGTTTCAAGGTCTCTTTTTAATAATCTATTTTTTGAGAAAATGGATTTTATTCGTTGCTTCGGCTGCTATGTTTTTATTTGAAAAGCATATCCACATACAATTTTTTTGCTTATCGACACTTCTGAATATCCTAGAGAATAATTGATGATTTGTGAAAATAAAGTAAATAGTATGTTGAGTTAATGCGCAGTGCTATTAAGTTACACTAAATTATGGAAACACTTTCGAGTGAAACAACTAGGTGTGACTCGATACAAATATTTCTAACATTTAAACTATTGTTCAGTGTAAAAGAAACTATCAAGAATGGCAGATATAATATTCTGCATAGGCCATGTTGAAATATTCGCTTAATAAAATATGCGTATAGTTTATATCTTATTACTATCAAGTTTCATTTTAAAAAATTTAAGTTCCGGAACCAAGTGGATTGAGCCTTTCCTCGACCAAATTAACAAACAAGTGGACCCCTATCAAGTAACTGTATTTTCCGATGGAAACCATAAATCTATTTCACAATCAGCACAAATTGTCCTTAATAAAATGATAAATAATTTTCCAAGTGTCGTGATCAACTTGAAAGAGTTAAAACCATCATATGATGATGCAATCCTAAACTTGAGCTTTTTCAAGAATCCCCGAAAAGTGTTACTTTACATCTTACTCCATCGCATTACCGAACAAGATAATGATATTATTCAATTCAAATGATTGCATATTTTCATCGAATTATTTGTAAAACTCAGACCAAGGTATAGACGACCACAATGTATTGTCATTTCTTTCGATGCTAATCATACTCTGGTACATTATTTTGAGACATTTATTCAATACGCTTGGGAAAAAAAATTTCTCGACCTGACGGTCTTTACTATTCCTATATCATAACGAATTCCAATGTATCATCGATTGCTTCGCTCGACTATGATCCCTTTTCTAACTGTCATATAGAAAACATATGAGACTCTAAACTTATAATTTTCCCGGATAAACTAAAAAATATGAATAAATATCCTATAAAGACACTTCTGCACCAGGTAAAGCCATAAATAATGTACACACAAAACAGTAAAAGTTCCGAAATAGAAGCAGACGGTATTATGATGCCATTGTTGCACGTGTTATCGCAAACTCTTAATTTCACGCTTGAATTTAAGGAAGTTAAATCCGAAGGTATAGGTATTATGGTCGATCAGATGATACAACTATTAAACGAAAGGAAAATAGATATGATACCAGTTCCATTTCCGTTCTCTATATTGATTACCTACGATCTTGAAATGAGTACCATGGTTAGTTGTTTCCAATTTGGTGCCTTGATTCCGTTAATATCAGTCACCCGTTTCAATTTTATTTTCGAAATGTTCAGTTACTCCCTAATTAGCATAATAATTGCGATCTCTTTGAATTTTATCGCACATTTGTTACAGTTTGATTTGCGCTACTGGAACAGTACTTACATTATACGTATTTTGTTCAATTTTCCCGTCCCTCGCAGTCCAAAGAATTTTAAAGAAATATTGTTCTTCTTGACTATCACTGCGGCAGCTTTAAAACATTTTGGAGACATGTATCTGATGCTTGTTGCAGTGAAAATGATTCAAGAACCAGTCGTATTGTACACTTTTGAAAAAATCGATCAATCTAATCTTACACCATATGTCATCGATCTTGGCTATTCGAGTGTATTTTCGCATAATGATGAATTTACTTCAAATGTTAAAGCTAAAACAGTTAAAATAAAGTCTGCTGAAGATTGCGTTGATATATTATTAGGAAATAAAAGTGCCTTATGTTTTATGGGTTTTCCGACCATGAACAAATTGCAGATAAATGAATATCGTAATCAATCAGACAAAATGATGCCTGTGAAAATAAAATCTCTGAACTGTGAGTCTATGACATATTTTTATGAGTCAGGTTCAGTCTTTGCGGAAAAATTTGACATTCTTTTTCAACGGATTTATGAATCAGGGTTGCGTCATTCATGGATAACGTATAAAAAATACTATAAAATGGGGGGATGTAAACTATAAGAAAACATACACTAATGAATACAGTATGTTTCTTGCAGAAATAGTTACTCTGGCTTGTGTCGGATATATAATTTCCATCATGGTTTTTTCTGTAGAATGTTCTTTAAATCATTAATATAAAAATAAGGATAATTAAAACAATATATCTTAAACGTCAAATTATTGTTATTGAAAAATTTCGGCGATGTATAATTATAATCAATTTGATTGAAAAATTATTCACAGACTTCATTATTATGACTTTAATAGCTATGAAGTTTTTTGGTGAAGAATCGGACGAAACAAATCTGACATCAAAGTGACTAAATGCTTATAAAGCTCTGTTTTCAAACATCTTATATGGCCATGATGAATTTACTCTTGGAATTAAATCAAAAGAAATCAATCCAACTAATAAGCAAGAATGTTTATTAGATCTTTTATTGAAGTTTTTTCAATAAAATATAATCATCACCTTTTTCTCAGCACGATCTTACAATGTTTATCTTTAATGAAGATCTTTTTTATTTTATCTTTTAATTTAATTTTTTTTATCTTTTAATTTAAGAAACTCACGTTATGTAGAAAAAATTTACACAATTTTCAGTCAAATTCTTTGGAATTGATACGTATGGCAGAAATGAGACTTTATGAAAAAATATTGAAAATATCTCTGGGTAGGCAATAAAAAAATAATGGTAGAAAAAAACATTTTTTATGTAATAAATCCAATACAATCTATCGTTATTTTACAATTATAAGCATTCATTCAAATGTATTGATAACACTAATAAAATTCTATTTAATTTAATTTATTGTTATTTTGTTACATAAAACCATATACCGTAGATCTTTTAATTTTTTAAATCTTATACTGCAATTTTTATCGCAAATTTAGTAACTGTGCAAGACTATAGCACCGAAACATTCTTTGGGTTTCTTTCTCTCGCTGCATGTGTTTTCTACGTACCTATATATACGCATGGCAGCAGCAGCAGCAGCAACAGCTCCGCTTGTGTGTTTTAATAAAGTAACCGCTGAACTTTATCTCCGTTTGTAGATCCGAATATTCAATTTGTAGAGAGAAAGAAATAGGATAATTAAATGATTATTTCGGTATTTGATCGACGCTTAAATTAGTGAGGAATAGGGCAGTAAAAATTTTATTTTTAGAAGGCCATTGGATGTTTGTCCTCCCCGAATTTGAGAATTTTTAGACACAATATTATCTGTATGTTAAGAAAGCACCGTTTAATTAATTATTTTACCTATAATTCTTTTTAATGAATTGAATAAAAATGTTAATTGTATAAACTAGAATAATGAAACATCTTGATTCTATTAATATTTGAAGCAGGATAATCTACTGAAAACATCAACAGCTGCAACTATTCAAACGAACAGCTAGAGCAGCACTTCGCGATAGCGGGGTTGTAACTTGTAAAATATACGATGTGACCGTTTACGTTGGGTATACTGAGTGCATTCTACACAATGTATGCAGCGGAGTACCTATAATTATCCCCACTGAAGAGTACAGACTATAACCATTAGGGTGTCCCTTATTAGTTCCCAAATTCCAGAAATCGATCATGCCGCCCCCTAAGATCGATTTCTTTTGACGAAAAAATATGTTTGAAATTTCGAATGACCCCAAATTCAAAGTTTAACCCGTGCCTATAGACACGACCTTTGGGAAATAAGGGACACCCTAGTAACCATCCAAAAGACAATTCTTTGTTCCGTTAGAGCAAATTTAAATTTTTTTCTAAAAAATAAATTTGCTTTTGAATATATTTAGATTCCTATATGTGGGTGTACGATATCACGACAAGAGACATTGGGTGTATAAAAAAGAAAAAAAAATTTCGAAAATCTTAAAACTTCCTAAACTCCGGGAAACCCGAGATTACCCTGCGTTAACTTTTGCAACTTAATATGAGCATTCAATCTTTAAGTACACATGTTGTACGTGGTCTCTTAATTTAAAATAGGGAAATTTCACTGCAAATCAGTGCAAACTCGGTCACTGAATGAAAATTAGTGTACATTCACTGTTTTTCCCAGTGAACATTATACAACTTCACTGAATAAATCAGTGTATATACATTAATTTTCGTAGTGACCTAGTTTTCACTATTTGATATTAAGAGAGTGCGTATGTTGGAGTTCGTCCGCTAATCTTATGTTACCTACGAATAACTACAGTATGCCCATGTTAAAATGCAAAATACAAAATGTATTAAAAAATTAAGAAATTAATTAATTACATATACAGTTATTATATAAGTTATAAGGGTTAAATCGATCCCTTATAAAAAAATATACCCATAAATATTATCAGAAAAGATTATATATATGAGAAAAGCAATGCATCTACATAATTAAATATACGATGCGAAATACTTTTGTATCGGGACTACAAAATCAAAGCCAATATAACCACCAATTGATTAATATTATATACATATATTCGACAGCTTATAAAATCGTATATTTAGTGCTGAAAAATGACGGACAACGAAGAATCTAATCATTACGTCGTCTTTGACTTGTCTTAGGTCAACGAGCGAGGAAACGAACGGCGAGGAGCACGCAATGAAGGGTTAAAAGCATAGAGGGAGAGAGAGAGAGAGAGAGAGAGAGAGAGAGAGAGAGAGAAGTTTTATCGAGTTTTCCCCCCGAAGTTGTGACCTCGATCGAAACGTCGATAGCTTGGACGCGTGATTTTTTCACTCCTTTAAACGAAAATTAATTTTCGATACAGCCCACCAAGCCTCGCGTTTTTCTCCTCTCGTCTCTCTCATTCTTTTTTTTTGCTTCTCCCTCGCCCCATTCGTTCTCGCCGCAAAACTCTGGACCCCTTGACTCGAAAAATCCGCACTTGTTATTGCTAAAGTTTGCTGGCTCTCTCTCTCGCTCCCTCTCTCCCTCTCTGCGTTGCTACTTCTCTATGTGTGTGTATTATAGGGAACTAGGGGAGTGAAGACGAAGACAGCCGAGACCGGGATTGAAAAGCAAAGGAGAGTGAGAGCGCGAGGCATAAGTTAGCCAGATGAAAAGTGTGGAAAGCGATGGAGCAGGAGTAAGGAAAGAAGTACAATAATCGCAGGAAGTCTGGAGAGACGAAAAGAAATCAGGGAGGGGGTTGATATATAAGTATTGATTGGGCCACTTTGATGAACGAAATACATTTATTAGACATTCAACTGAATATGAGAGATGTGAAGTAAAAATGAAAATGTAGGGTATGAATTTCATTAGGGTATACATAACTTACGCATTTTCGGTTTCAAACTCTAGACGGATTATCATTCAAAATGTTAAATGGCTTTGATGCGCTGTTTCAATATCATTGTTTTTCTTTTCAAGTTAAGTTATATTATTTTTATTTTACTTTTAAACAAATTCTTTGCAAATTTCAATTACAATTTCTAATAGTAAACAGCTATATTTAAAAGGCGATACTTAAAGTTATATTAAAACGTTTTCCGTAATTTTAATTGCAAACTTATTTTTAAAATATGTGCATTTATAAGGCTGCAACAACTTTGCATGAAAAGTGGGAATTCTACATATTAATTTTTCATTTCGCTACTATGAGGACTTTAAATATTACCTTTTATGAACGAAGCGTTTTATGTCAATGTATACCACACGTTTTCGACATAAAATACCCCACCACAGATCTTATGAAGCTGCACATATAAATTTGTTATAACGAAATCCTGGATATTCTTATTCGAAAAACATGCAGGCCTGGAAAAATCAATTTTGATTAATCTTTGCTGAAAAGCGTTTCAATAAAAATATAACATTAATCCAGCAACGAAAATTAGCTTAGTACGTTAGTTATTCATGTAATGACTTGGCTTATGTAGTGTGCAAACCTTTTTTTCTCCCAGCGCGTAATCTCATGACTACTTTACCTTTCGTCTGTTGTTAAAAGAAATATTATACAAAAAACGAGGAAAAACCCATAGTACAACTCGGCCCTCGGGATTTTTAAGTATCTCTTTACTTTTTCACTGCAGCGAAGGAGGAAAAAAATGATAATGTTTTACAGCGGTTTAGGAAGATTTAAAAATATAACATTAGTGCCACTTTTCTAGATTTAAAAAAAACATTTAAATTAACCTGCATTTTCGTGTTTCTTTCATTTATTTTACATGCGCGAAGAGTGTTATATATTTTTATGAGCTAATTTTCAAATGTTAACTTTCTCTTGTTCTTGTTCTAATTTTTCTTAATTTTCTTCGTAAAACAGTGTTTTCTCACATTATACACGCTTTATCGCCGCTTCTCATAATTTTATCCTCCCGATACATTTCGTTATTATTATTATTTTCCCTTCTCGTCCAGAAGAAATCCAAGCCATGTACCTATCGCGTTAGAAAAAGTTTCCAGCCTCCATGCCAAGAAGAAACTGCAAAATCACATCACTTGGAAAATGAACCTGCGCCGCGCTCGCAGGAAAAAAGAGGCCGCAATAAATTGAGATCTCATTCAGAGGGCCGATCCTCGAGGCGCGCGTTACGCCGCGCACGCATCAATGAATGGGATCACTCGGCAAGCTGATTTCGCGCGGCGATAAGTGAAAAAAGATGCCCCGTACCATGTTGCTATGAGGGAAAGAGAGAGAGAGAGAAAAAAAAAGGAGGTTAGATGCGAAGTAAGGCGATGCGAAGGGGTCAGCGGTAAATCAAATCAAAGCCTCGAACTCTGGGAAATCCGACGGGTCTCTCCCTCTCTCTTTTTCTCTCTCTCTCTCTCTCTCTCTCTCTCTCTCTCTCTCTCTCTCTCTCTCATTTCGTTTTGTCGAGCGAATAGCCATAGCTACTGTGCTCGGCTTCTACGTTTTTCGCCTTCTTCTCCTCGACTGGCTTATCTGGCTGGCATAAAACGCCCGGACAACGTCTTTATACCCATGTGTGTTTGTGTGTATGTGTCGTGCGTCGATCGATTCGTCGATTTAGCTTTCTGTTTTCCGAGACATTTTGCGTGCCAATGGCTCGACTCGCGGCTCTTTTGTTTACCCTTCCACTTTTTTCTTATATTCTCGCAAGAGTGGCTTCTCGGCCTTCCAACTTTTACGCCGAATTAATCTTGCCAATGGCTTTTTGGACTGTCCTACAATGTGTATATAACAAGCTCGCTGATCCCCTATTTTTATTTATTTTTTATTTTATTTATTACTGTTTTAAAATTGCAAAATCCTAAAAGCACACAATAGCAGCTCAAACAAAGAAAAGGGGGATCGAGATCAATTTGTTTCGCGGTATAGCCTTCGCCCGGAAAAGCTTATACAGCCAGTCGACGTTGCGTCATCATTAAGACAAGATCTTTAAAAGCACCGAGAGTAGAGGAGATTGAGGTAGTATAACGGAATAGGCCAGTATATATGACGTCGTACATAAGAGAAGGAGTCGGTGCAGTTTCAACTCGCTTATATATCCTAAGTGGTGCCCACCGTTTCGCAATTCCGGATCCGCAACTTGCGCGTGTGCAGTTGTGTCAAGGGAGCTTCCATTACTACCCCGCGATGCTACGACGCTACTTAGAAACAAGACGCGTGTAGAGCGGGATTAGTTGAGGTTTCTCAGTGGCTCCATGCGTTATATGTCATTCTGATGCCAATACAATATAGTTGAAAATTTCATTTATTATAGATTATTTACCACAGCTTTTGAGAGCGTGAGTTTTTAAATTCTAACCCGCTGGATCGTGAACTTGAAATTTAAAAATAAAAATGCGAAACTCGTTTCTTTTTAACATGAGCAGACGACCACTACTCTTTCAAGGTAAACACTTACAGTTTTTCTATGTATGTAATACGGATATCAAGCCCCGTTGCTTTTCATCGTTACAGAATATAACAAAAACTGACAATCTCGCCAATATTGATTGCCGTATACAACTCGTAAACCGAATCTCAATCAAAAAACAAGCTTGGAGAATCCCCGAAATACTCGCGTTCTGTTCGGCGGTGAAATACCAAATGCCACAATCATCCCTGAGCGCGCAAATGGCAACGCAACTAAATTTCGGGGTTTCGAACCTTCCATATAACTAGAATCACTGTTCAGTGAGTTTTCGCCGCATTGTTATTGTTCAGCCGCAGTTCCTCTCAACACTCGGCACTGCGTATATATATACACTCTTTAGGGATGGCTATAAGTTGGCGTGATCGCAGTTAGAAAACTATTCGCAATGTTTTAATTAATTAACTATGATGTGCAGTTCACGTTGAGTAAATAACAATATCCATCGATTAAGTATTTTTATTTGGCGAAATATTAAAGCAACGTAAAATTCATTAAGTTTATGTTTCAATGCTTCCTAAAGTTCCATGTATCATAAATATATAATATCTACATATGGCATAGTATATTATTTCAATTCTTTATGCTCATTTGTAGTGTTTATTTTCATTATTATAGGGTAAAATACAGTTCTGGAAAAATTGAGTGAACATGTTTTCTAATGAATAAAAATGGTTACATGTATTATACATTTAATATATGCATTTTAATAAATCTATTAGCTTATCGCTATAAATTAACGGTTTCAGTTTATATTCATCTCCTAACGTCGCAATTAAATAAGAGGTTTATAGCCTGATATTTCAGAAGCTTTTTTTTAAAGGTAATTTAATTTAAAGGTAAGAGCCATTGAATTTTATCAATACTAACAGTTTCTTTTGCTGCCGTGTACAAAGACAAGAAGTCGTAAAATAAAACTGCTTAGTTGGCTTTTCTTTCGTCGTTGTTTTTATGTTAATATTTCAGTATGCCTTCACGCATTGTTCATAATACATCTCAATTTGTAGATAAAACAAATTTCTACTTTAATTTGTAACAGTTTAAAAAATGTAAAAAATATATATATCTTTATAGTTAACTTAATCAGTTAGAAGATTTAAAAAACATTTTGTAGTCGTACATAGCAACAAATATAATATACAGTCTAATAGAAAATAAAAATTGATTTAAGATGAAAACTTGAAAATTGAAAATTATAAAACCGTTTCATATAATTAAACATAGGTTTGTAGAAGATAATAAAATACAATACACAAAATTTAAACAATCGGAATGTATATTAAAATTAAAAAATTAGTTTTATAATATTAGTTACAATGACAAATCTCAATATTTCATAGGAACACCGAAATTACATTATACGCAAAACATGCATTTAATATGGTTAACAAAATAGAACATGTTTCACTTGGTCAGTTAATTTAAAAAACAATGTTATATAAATAACAAAACATAAAATATAAATAAGGCTACTATTTGGTGATCACGAATTTCATCTCGATTAGTGCTGCTCTATTCTACACAACAAATTATTAGTGCTAAGAATCAGATATTCATTTAAAAATTTAATTTATATATATATATATAT
>UELV01079490.1:0-25938 GCA_900490015.1 Megastigmus stigmatizans | reverse complement strand
AGTGGCAGACGTTAACTAATATTAAATTTACACTCCATTTTTTTCACACAAATATAATAATGTTTTTGTGTATTGTAACCGCTGGATTTGTCTGCCAATGCTTTTATCGACATTCTGATATAGTAAATTTTAGTTTAAAAGCAGTTTGAAGTGTTAACGAATTGTGCAGATAAGTAACAAATTTTGATCATTTTGCATGTCTTACTGCAGAACTTGTATCCATCCTATTCGTCTGCCTATTTTCTAACATCATTTTGACGAATAATATAACCGTATTTTTCTTTGGCAGACGTTAACTAATAAATTTTTTTTTATCGTTTCATCGACATATTCACGTATGTGCTACTGAGCAATCTATCCACGGAAAACGTCTGCCAATAGGCTTAAATTAATTTAAAACATATGGCAAATGTCAACTAATAACTATAAGTTGCTCATT
The DNA here is from genome assembly GCA_900490015.1 of Megastigmus stigmatizans. Lineage (NCBI taxonomy): Eukaryota > Metazoa > Arthropoda > Insecta > Hymenoptera > Megastigmidae > Megastigmus > Megastigmus stigmatizans. The sequence goes on along the minus strand of UELV01079490.1, from coordinate 25,499 downwards.
TTTTTTAACAATTTGCAAAACAGATAGTGACAACAATATCCACGAGGACACTTTAGTTGGCCGGTTTTTAGGGCCTTTACAACCATAATAATAAGTAGGAAAATTGGCAGACGTTAACTAATCATCGCACAGAATCGGTCACTAGGTATCTCTTAGTCTATAAGACTTAACTTTATAATTACCCTACTAATATTGTTCTCGATACAATAAAGTACTGTAATAATAATAATAATTTATTTCCATATATAAATAGATAAATAAATAAATAGATACTTTATTTATTTATTTTGTGCATGCTCTTATCTTATATTTACATTATTCATTAAGTTTTCCCTTTATTCCCTCTCATTCTTCATACTGTTAAACCTACTTGTTTTTATTTTTATATCACCTTATCCCACTCTCCTTGCCTTCATCAGTTCTCAATGACGGAAATCCTCTATGTGATCTGCTTTAAGTATTCTTGTTAATGATACAATAAAATATATACTGTATGAAACTTGTACCATCTTCCAGTGTGCAGTCAAAGATCTATAATAAAAAAAAATTAACCTCCTACCATCCGAATTACCCTGCTTTAAAAAATCTGCTTTGAGAAATCAGGTGATTTTTAACGTTACTCCTCACCTGATTTTTTAAAGCAGGGTGATCTATCACATGCTTAATATATGTGAGTAGAAACAGATGAGTACGGTACGACACAGATTTTCAATGAATTTTTTAAAATTAAACTTTACTGTAAAGTAAGAAGTTATTTTTTTTTAATTTAATGTTTTTTATTTCTCCAAATGATGATTTAGGTATAGATGGAAACAACGAACAGCATGGGATAAAAGAAGTAATCGATTGTTACGTTACTTTCATTTTTTGGGAGAGTCATAAAAGGTGGGAACTCAAAAACAAGTATGTTCAAAGGGTATCTATTAACATTGTGTAGTTTCTTCGAGAAAATCTCAACAGCAGATGGTAATTTCTTTTTGATGAGTTTGTTAAGAAAATGATTAAAATAATATAGAAGCACTGTCTTTTTTCTCTCATCAAATTCTATTATATAAATATAGTTCAATCGAAAAACTTTTTCAACCATGCATACCGAAGCTGCCATGAGTTATTTGAAGGATATTTTGCTATTGAATGTAAAATATATATGTAGTGAACTATGATATACAAGACTTCATATGAATTATTATCACAACTTAATTGTAAGCTGTAATTACTTAAATAATATTCGTTCAATGTGACTAAAGTAGCTGTCTCTATTCCTCTATCAAACAGTAATTTAATTTCATCAATATTTAGATTATTATTTAAAATTTGCTGTTTCAATATATATATATGCATCCATTTGTATGAAGATTCATGTTCTGAATTTATTGTACCAGAATATATAATAAACAAAAAAATTTTAATTACTTCCCTCGCATGAGTTTTTTTGCACTTTTAATTGTTACACTTGATAAAACGTGATTAGCATTTGAAAATAAAACACGTATTTCCAGCCTTATTTTACGTAAGTATGTACTGTAACTGGAACTTATTTACAATCGATTTTACTTCATAAACATTGTTTTTTCTCCATACATTTTTAAAATAATTTGTAAGTAATATAGTTGCACATTGTAATATTCCTCACATTATTTTCCGCATGTTGAAAAATTCAAATGTTTGAAAAAATTCAAAAAATGTGTACAAAGAAATTAAATTGATGTATTTTATAAGAATATATTGTTCATTCAATATTGGTATTTTTTTTCTTTCCAATGTTAATGTCTTTCCAGTGGAACAGTCAAGATGATCAAGGCTATAAAAAAAGTTTATTACTTATTACAGTACATTAGTAATTTTACACGTACGAAAGCTTGTTTGAATCAATATATCACAAGATAATGAGAAGATTTAAGAGACAGACATATTTAAAATTATCTTGATACAACTCGTTAGCCTTGGTATTGAAATCCAGTATGTGGTATCGTATTATGCTCGAGTTTCTCCTTTTTGTTTTAATCATCTCACGTAGTGCTTGTTTCGATTTATTTTTTTATTCTTTTTTTACCGTGTATCACCTCTTATACCAACACTTTTTCAGTTTCTTTTATCTAAAAATCTCATAAAATTACTTGTGGTTAAAATTGGCGAAAAACGCTCTATTTAACATTTTAACGTGTCCTTCATACATGCACGAAAATATTTAGAAAAGCTTACAAAAGTAACCTGTGCAACTTTCAAGATTACATTGATTCTAAGCGATTTTTGAACTCCAATATAAAACCAGTTTTCTTTTAGAAAAATCTTTATCACTCCGGTTATAACATTTTTTTTTGCAAGTAACTTTTAGACTTTAAAACGTAGAATCAAGTGGCATGAAATACTTTTCGTATATTTTCAATTGATTTCTAAGTAATAAAGTGTAATAAAAATTCTCAATATTTGTACATATTTTTCATAAAATAATCAAGAATTTGAATTGTATTACCTAAGAGCATGTATCGGTTGGAATGTGCTGCATTAAATCGATATAGGAGGGGTCTATACTATATACTTGATTGTTTTCCTAGCAAATAACCTAAACAACTCCCAAATACAATCTTCATTCTGCTCACTGGGATTTAGAAAGTTTCGCGATTTCTTTGGTCTGTCGTCCAGAGTCATTGAATCTATTTTACATGATATATCTAAGTTATAAAATCACGAGTCAATGTCTGTCTTCGTATTCGCCATATACATACACATTTGTCCTGTCGATGCACTTATAAGTATGTCGGCTCTTGTCTCTCGGATCTAATATTTACGATATAGCTGCCGGCACTTAAATTCTGCTTGTACCGAATTATCTGTTTTTCGTTTGCTTCCTGAAATGGTGATTTATTACCCGTTAGGTGACTATATACTTGATACTTTTTGCACCAGCTACAAATTTAAAATTATGCCAACAAATCGTTTGTGCAACAATGAACGATAAAAGCGTTATAATCAATGAAAACCGAGTGGCAAAGAGCGACGATAATAAGAAAATGTAGCAAGCCGCAAACATATTCGATCGCTCCGCATCATTCGTTCGAACAAATAATTTCCGCGGAGCGGTTTGTTTTTCGCAAACAAGGCCGGCAGCGACAAGAGTTCAAAGTGTAAATCCGGTCGATGGAATGGGTCGAAGTATCCGCGTCTTCCCGTGCCGCGACCGCCTGCGCACAAGCGATTTCTATACTCGAGGGCCGCACGGCAGAGTAGAGATCGGTACAGAGAGATGCGGCATACGTACATAGTCCCAGGCAACAAATATACGATCGCTGCAGCTCCGCTCGATTTCGCTCGATCTTTCTCTTTCTCTCGGCGGCAGCGGCGGCGGCGGCGGCGGCGGCGACGGCAGCGGCATCGGTTCGAGGTGCACCTATACTCTCGAGTATGGCCTCTCGCGCCTGCAGTCACCGCCCGCCGCAGGCCGCAGTCTCAGCTCTCCGCAGCCGCGGCCTCGCATATATAGGTACATACCTGTATATTTGACTCAGCCTCCGTTCGGTGCATCCTTTATTCCTTTTTCTCTCTTTCTCTCTCTCTCTCCGCATATACCTACACGTATACGGTGCACAGCAGATTTTCGTGTGCGAGCGCGATATCGAATATTGTTCCTTGATCGCTGGCTGGACTGCTGCCCTATCACTTTTTGGAGACGTACAAGTTGTCGGTGCAGTTTTGTCCGTGTGCAGGAGATAGCGCTCTGTTGCGGTCGTTTGAACTCGTATATATATATAGTTTGTTGAACTGTTGCTGGGAGTGCCGGTGAAGGAAGCCAAGCGAGTGTCATTGATCAGGTGACGGTGAGTACGATCCTTGATTTTTCTATATATATATATATATACCTTTTCGTATATTCGTGGTGGAGATCGTATTTACACCGATTTTTCGTGTTTATATCGAACTTTTGGTTAAAATTGATCGTTGAGAGTATAATGACCGAGACGATTTTTACTATATAGAATCTTATATAATATAAGCTTAGACAGTATTGTAACTTTGAAAAACGCAAGACAAAGAATGGCAATTCAATTTTTATGAGCTTATCAATGTGGAAGTTGGAAAGAAAACTTTTGCAACTTTTCAGTATCGCTTGTGATCGTTAGCTTTTGGTTGAAAATTAAGCTCTATTACTCAATCATAAGCTTGATTTTAAACGAGTGAAGAAGAAAATCAGCTTTGATCTATAAGCAGATTATTTACAATAAATAATTACCAATAAAACTATAGAAACTATACTTTCACGGAGTAAATCGACCTATCACCTTAGCTTGTTTGAAAATTAATACAACGATTAATAGTAAGAAATTTGAAGGTGCGTCAGGAGAGACAAATCGTCAATACACGTCTTTACCCTGAAGGAACTTCTAAAGTTATATTCAATATATGCATTATATATATACGTATCTAGGTATTTATTACAAAGCATTTCTTCTCTCGGTGTGAAATAAAATAGAAAGTAATTCTGCTGTTTGTAACTAGGCTGGTATCGAGTACGTATCAAGGATGAATTTCTAGACTCCGCAACTGACTATAAATAAATATATTGCCTATGATATCATGAGAATAAATTACAAAGAAACACTGGAGCATGTAGCTACTACATATACCCTTAAAAGATTACTTTTGTATCTCGTAAGGTGAATTGTCAGATGTGCCTGACTTCTATACGAAGCACAATAAGTGAAGTTTTTTTTATAGTAATTTTTGCATAATTTTGTCACTTGCAGATGTTTAATGATTCGTCCTTATATAATAAGCGATATGTGTTTTTTTTTTGGTACTTTTTTAAAAGACACAATCGCCAGGTTCCCGTTTCTTTCTGTACCTATGCAGCCCTTTGTCAATGTTAAAATGAATGACGCATTGGCTTCAACGAAACTCGTCGGCACTCGCAAGAAAATAACCATGCACATCGCACGGATTCCTCAAGCTTATATATATATATATATATATATCGATATACTCAATTAACAATGGGTTTCGAAAGGCGGGGCTCCAAAGCTCGCGAGAATCTTCGCGAAATCCACGGGCTCCTCCAGCATAAGACCCACAAAGAGAGAGAGGAGTGAGATAGGCATGTATAGGATCGACCCCGACCCTCTCGCGCGATCGTTGACTGCCGGTACGTGTGCACTTTCTATTTCGGATTTTTTTTCCCGCGCATATATGCACCGTTCGTGTGTATAACTTATATATATATATATATGTGTGTGTATACACGCGGCTCTCGCTCAGCGGGACTTTTGTCACTCCTCGCGTCTGTTATATACGCGTCCCCTTCATTTTTTTGTAAGCGCTTTATCGTTCAAGAACATCGAGCGACTGCTTGAATGAGTAATGCTCACTCCGCGTGTATATGTATGGACTTATATGCTTTGTCGACTTTTACAATGGAAAGCTTTTAGTGGAATATTCTTCGTAGCGTTAAATTAGTGGCAAAGAATATAGTGGGTACTGAATCGGATAAATGCGCTATTTTAGTAGGCCATTTATTAACGTATTTGAATATTTATTAGAAAAGTTTGCGATATCCATTTCGAGCGATAGATGGATTAGAACCTCTTGAAAGTCTGTTCTTGCATATATCTATCTTTTTCTTTAAGCGCTATAAGAAAGTACGATGTTGAGATAAGAATTATTGAAAGAATTCGATTAAAAAACGTCAAATTTGATTTTGCGTAAGTGATGGTGAATATCGACATGTACCGTTGTGCGTTTGGATAAAAACTGTTGAGTACTCATTTTTACTTTCATAAGAGTTTAAAAAAAAAACATTTCCAAAGTTTTGATATTTTTCTTTTCGAAGCTGCATTCTTTGGATCAAGTGAAAAGATAACAAGTGAGAAAACAGACATATTTAATCAGTTACACTTTTGCAAGAAAAATGGTCTGAATAAACACGAGTACGAGAATAGATGTACTTTTGCGTCAAAAATTTCCTTTTCCTTACTTTCGAAGAGAAAGTTGAACGGCGTAACTATGCCTCTGTCTTCTCAATTTGAGCCGTGATTTACTGAGATTTTGGCTGTAAGAAAATAATTGTGGATACGTTTGGCGTGGGCAGATATATAGGTATATATATGTAAGGGCACAATAGGCGATTTCTACAATTGCGACGCGTTCATTGTTCAAATAAACTTATACGGGAAATTTACAAAATAATGTGTTAAATAATATGTATAGTCGAAATGTATGTAGTAAACTTTATTTAGGTGCAGATACAAGTGCACGTCTGGCGTGGGCGGAGCCATGACACGGAGTGATAACCTGAGCCCGCTGCTGCAAACTGTGCGCATTATATATAATGTATACATTAGTAAAACGAAACTATAGAGGGCGCGCTACATAAGGGAGACGTTACATATTTGTGATTTTACATCAATATTATCAACGTAATGAAACCCGTACTGTATCGGGGTTTTATTGAATAAGCCCTGGAAATCAAGATATTCACCAATTCATATTGATTTTATGCATTAGTCTATATGTATATATTATATATATTACAAAATAATGTATACAGATAAAGAGAGGTAAATATCTCGATCTCCAGGACCTATTCAATAAAATGCCGATACACGGGTCTCTTTACTCTGGGCAAAAAATAATTCCTGAGAATTTTGAGGAAATCCTGCATGACCCGCACCCCTGCGGTCATCTTCTTACTTATACTCGATAAGCAAATTAGGTTTTGTGTTTTACCGAGACTATGTACTTAAAATTTCCACTTTCGACGTGAATAATTTTCATTTTGACTTTTCCAAAAAGTTGGAATGTTTGGAAATTGTTAATGCCCATTTTATTTACAGTGTAGAAAATTCATTAAGATTGAAACTCAAATAGAAACAGCGATGCTGACAGACGCACGTTTAGCGAAACTCTCCATATCGCATGAAACTTTTATGATTGGCTTGCGATCGCAATAAAAATTAACGCGATCCATCAATTGCAGCGAGCTTTCACTGAAATATTATTTGACACACTTCCCTCCCCACGAGGCGACGTCCCATATATAGGTTGCAGTGGAACTCGAGCCATTTTTTATTGTCAAAATTTTCTCCTCTACAGCTGATGCTCTCTTCTGGCATTCAAAGCTAGAACGACTGTCTCAACAACACAACCATAACAATGCATACACGCTGTGGACAAATAAAGATATTCGCATTTTACGCAAGAGCGTACGATATTGTACCGGGAGTACAGTGACTCTGCAAGTCGGTGTGAATGACAAGACGCGCGGAGTGTGAAGCTATTTCTTTCGCACACTTTCGCTCTGACATGTACGCGTGCAGAAAACGATGGGAGGCCCTTGCGATCGCGACACGAGTCGCTTATATATATGCGCTCGCGTCGCGGCTATGCTACAGCTTTCCCCCCGCTTCGTTCGCGACCGATCACGGCTTTGCTCTCTTGTGCGGCGTTCGTTGTGCTTTTGCGCGCGCGCAATTTGTCATATACTTGTGCTTGACTTTCTTTGGTTGGTTGCGGGTCAAAAGAGTGTACCGCGAGCGTACAACGTATACATAAGGCAATGTCGAAATTCAACACTGCGTTGCATGGGGGCGCAACGGCGGTCGGGGGGAGGACTGTTATGCGCACGAGGTGGGGCTCGCGAGCAATAATTTGTTCCGCAGTGTATTTTCCTATACGACACTAACTAATGGGTTGGAATTATATACATTTGAATTTGGGTAGATTTGGTCGCGCGAAGAATGTGTGTGTGCGGAACGGTTTTTGTTTAGACGCAATGCATAGATTCTTGCAAGAGTAGATTTTACTTTAAAATACATGGTTTTACGTTGATTTGGATACTATTTGTGTCATTTTTATAGTTCTAAACTAAAAAGGGAAGCATATACTTCCCACCTGAATTTCTTCAGTCTTTTCATTATAACTCAGGTCTATGATATCGTATCAATATGAAATAACTTTTTATATACCTATAAATGTTATATCTAACGAGGGGAGGCCATATCCTCCAGGTCATGGATTTGGCTGAAAGTTTACAGAGACATTCTGTGATCCGGAGGGTGTGGCCTCTCCTTATAAGCAGTGTTACAGGAGTTTTGCAACAATTATGCATTTTTGTTTAAAAGTTCATGTATATAACTCGGTTATATTATACTTCTAGCATTTTGGTTTTTTGAATTTTGAAAATATATAGATATGGTAAGAGCTGTTTGATATTGCCAGATTAATTGTGCCCCTGAAAGGGCTTAAGTAGAGAGGATGCATTTTGTTGATAATCTCAGTATGCCCGCCAGCTGCAGTTATTTTAATTTAATAAGAAGATAAGATATCAGTAAATTTTCATTATTATATAAGCATAGTGTTGAAGAAACTTTCATTTATATAAATTATTTATCTATGAAATTAAAAAATATTCCAGTATTTAATTATGTTCTTTTGTTCCTTTTACATAATCAATACTATAAATTATCTATATTTTATGCAATTTTTACTTTTAATATACGCTGTTTGTTAATTCTAGATGCGTACAGAAAATATAAAGTATTTATTATGTATTAAAAATAATTCGACACTGCTTTTTAACGACAAGCTTTAACAAAAAAAGAAAAAAAGAAAAAAAGAATAGTACATAAAATTGACCTGACAATTAAGACAAACCGTAATTTGCATTGAATGAATAAAATGAATGGCCTCAGTTTCTCGTAAAGTATGGAGTATTATGCTTCCTACTCACATAGTTAGCAAAGAGCAAAATACAAAAAAAATCGTTATTGTCTAGAAGTGTATTGAAACTTGCGCTGTACAACTGACAAATGTCTGGGTCAACTGACAAATCCATAGATATTCGTTTTATCCATTACAAAATGTTCGGTGTTAATTTGCGCACATATATAAATCAGTCATCTTAGTAACACATCAGATTTCATTTTCATAATATTGACGAAAGTATTAAAAATGTTCTTTTATAGTACTTATATATAAAAATGTGATCGTTAAATACTTAACATATTAATTCCTTATGTAATTAAATTAATTGCTATTTCACATATTAAAAAGCTCTCATTGTTCTAGCAGTATCAAATTCATTATCAAATGAAATTTGCAATTTAGAATTCAGCGACTTCCATCTTGCAGGTGTTGCATAATTTTTAGCGCAGGCATAATAGAAAAATTGAACTAAAGATTGTAGATACACTTTGTGCCGACGTTTTTTTAATGATTTCCGTGACATGTTGGAATTAAATTACACAGTGCGATGCATCGCTATATACCTCGCGAAATTACACATTGTTGTTGAATAATCCGTTGCATACTATTACTTAACGAAAAAAACTATGAGTTTCTCCGTTATGTGTGCACCGGCGAACCTATAAATATGGTTGGTCAAAATTTGTTACTTCGATTTTTCGTTTCATCCTTTCTTGCAGCAATTATATTTTCACCTCTATCTTAACGAGTTTTTTAAGTTACACTTAATACTTTAATAAATTAATTCAAAACTTTGAAAAATTCACATATTTGAAACTATCGCTAATCGCAACTATTTTTGGACTTGATACTTACCTAAAATGGAGATTCGTTATCGTATAATTTAGCGATTTCCACATTTAATTAGATTATTTCATCTTTCGAATGCAATTAATACATATATAAATTATAAGTGAAAAGCAAAAAACTATTAATAAAACTGAATGAGAGTCACTTTATAGCGCGGCAATTGCATGCGCAATGCGTTGGTATACAAAAAGAGTTAATGTACGTTGGCGAACCGGATAAGTTTTCATATCGCAGAAAGCACCCACACTTTTTCCTCCGACGATGAATGAGTCCACTTAACACTTGCCGCTTATAATGCATTTTCTCTTTGTATATTTCTACTTACTAGATCGGAACTACAAGCGTAACCATCTTCGCGTTACGTTTTCACCTGGTTATTTATCACATACGATTTTTGTTGCATTGCAACGTAATGGAACAGTTTTTTTTTAATTATAACTGTTCGCGGCTGTAAAGATGTGTTGTGAAATTGATTTTTTAATTAATTATTATGGAAATAAATGAAAATCAAAAATTTTAATTTAAAGAATACAGATTTTTACAAATTATTATTATTATTGTTAGTTTGTAACTTTTACTGTTTGAAATTCGACATTAAACATAAGCATCTCCGATGCAAATGGATATTGTGAATAAATAGAAAAAGATTTATTTCAAAAATTTATCTTCGCAATTACCGAAACCACAAATTATTTAGTTGGGCCAAATTTATTATCGTCATTTATAATGCAATATATTTTGACAAAGAATCAATTCTAATAACTAGGACTGAAAAATGAACAGGTATACCAAAGCTAGAAGTATCAGTTTGGCGAATGACGCAATGAGAAAATGACTGGCTCTGAAAGAATTTCAATAAGGAGAGGGAAAAAAACGTCGAAACCTAGCAAATTCTTAATTCTAATCATTTACCACACATAAACTCTTATTTCCACGGAGAGACTTTTCGTGAGTGAACTTTTTCACGACAATGAATTCCAGGCGCGTTAGGAGCCCGTTACATCGAAAATAACAGTCGAACGTTCCTCATGCATGATTATCTTGCAGCTGGACGTCAACGGCCATTCAAACTACAGATATAACCGTATAATATAGTCAGAAAAGTGCTTTTCACCTTCTATACGAATCCTCTCTCGAAACTTGCACTGAATGCATTATTATTTAATCAAATGATGCGTACTTGTACATTTTATAATTATTTCTAATCGCAATTGTGAAATTTCAAGTGTATATACATATATTATAATTAGCTAGAAATTATATTAAAACAAATGAAGGCTGCACTGACGACATGCTTTTTTCGATGAACTCTTATTTAAGGTGATGTCGGAGCCAAGAATGACTGTCGCTTAACCTCGCGATGTTTTTCCAGAAATTTGCTTTGGTTTCATAAAATAACATAGATATGAAGCGACAGAATTCTTCCGTATTGAAATACGAAGGGTGCTCTTCTCCTTAAATCGAGTATAAACGCTTAAAACTTTGATATTCTTTAATAATATATAAATAAGACATGTCACAAAACCAAAATAGAATGATATTCTTAAGTGTGATATGCATTCTTTATTGAAATGTGAAGGGTGCTCTTCTCCTCTGTTTGTAAGATATACTTAAACTGGGGTTATATTAACAAAAACAATGTGAAGTCACATGACAGCCATTATAGCTCCGATATCCCCTTAACCCATTTCTTCTCAAGCGGCCATTTTATAGTTGATTATTATAATGTATTTCTGATTTTTCATCAAATTTAAACCGCCATTTTGAAAATGCCTTTGGAAATTTTTAGAAATTCTGACTTCAGAATTCAGAATCGTAAAGAGCGGACAATTTTACTTCGGAAAAGTGCTATTGGTTATTATTTTTTTTTTTTCGACAATTTTTTAGGCAAAAAACCAATCGACTATAAAATGGCCGCTTGGGAAGAAATGGGTTAATGAAACACAAGACGTTGACATTCTTTCCAAGTGTCTATATAGATATATACCTTGCATTCACAATGAAAATTGATATTTACTCTTTGTCCGAGAATAATAAGCAGTTGAGATGGAATAAATATAAGCATTAAAATAATATTTACATTCCCGCTCGGCAGAGTTTTATAAATGTCTTGCACGGTAACTAACATCGCCAATTACACGTATCACTGATTAAGCATAATTGCACCTTTTTACTGCCCAATTCCTTTGAAACAAAAAAAAAAAGCGTTTCCCCTTCAAGCGCCAGAGGGAAACAGCCGGTGAGCGATGGGAACAACCAATGCGTGTTATATACAGTAAACGCGCACGATACCGAGTTTAAACTACCGTAGCAGGTGATCGGTTGTGAAAAAAAAAACAAAAAAACACGCGACGCGACACGTCTGCACACGTGGACTCCGCTCTGCCAGTGTCCAACGCGACACTCGTGAAATTTTACAGCTGCTATAGGCAGACCATGCTTATACATACTATTCGAATATATACCTAAACTTTGACAATATTCGTTGGAGTTTACGATTTCGCGCGCGCGCGCGCGCGACACCAAAGGATACTTTCGAGGCTTTTACGCTCTGTCTCTTTTATTGCTAAGAGGCGCTCGTTTTGCGCCGTGAGAGGTTTTATACGGATTGATGGCTATAGAAGTGCAGCGTTTATGTGCGAGCGATTTTTAGAAAGTCCTTTTTGCGCCATCGCGACTGTCCATTTCGAGCTGCTGTATACCCTAAAGTGTTGCGACGAGTTTTATATCGTTGCCAAGGTATACGGGTGAAGAATACATTTTTTAAATTATTGATCGCGTTTAAATCTTTTTTCGTTATTACCGATCCTTTTTTGCTTTTTTTTTCATTTATTTAACGAAATTACATATCAGCTCACAATTAAGTTATAAATGTGTACAACAAATGAAAGGTGGTTAATAATGAAAAATTATTTTATTCAGGAAATGAAAACCACTTTTGTCTCGATCTCCACTTGAACTTGAACTTGGTTTTATTAGAAGATTAAAAACAGTTTGCCCAATGAAAAATTATTTAAATATTTTTCACGCGACAGAAATATCAAATAAATCTCTAATTTGATTTAAAATTTGAAGTAGGATTACGAAACTTGAAAATTTCGTTGATTCTCAATGTAAAGCACTCGATATCGAAACACGTGTATTTTTTTAAACGATAAACAATTTCGGCGCGTAAGAAAAAAAATTCGAAACAACCCTAATTACGCGCGAATAATCAGCTAAGAACAATGCCTTTGTCGCGCAAAAATCTCTCGCTCCGAAATCCCCGTGATCGCGCGCGCGCGCGCAAAAAAAAGCGACACAGAGGGAAAGAGTATATATAGAGAGAAAAAAGAAATGACGGCCGGGGCTCGGTTTTTCTTCGGCCGGATCCCATAAAACGAAACCGCACGAAAGCCGAACTTGCCGACTCGTTTCTTATTATGCTCGGGCAGTGAGCGTGACAGCTTCGCGGGTGTGCGTTTGCGTCACAAAGCGGCCGAGAGATTACGGTACAAAACCTGCAGGGGAACAGAGAAAGGGGCCCCCGCGCCGCCGCCGCCTCCGCGCACACAATTTCACATTTTCGTATTGTTGCGAATTTGTCGAAAAAGAAGCGTCTAATTTCTGTGGTTAATTGAAGAATGGGAGAATGTGCTGTAGCGATAGGAAAGTTTTTATCTGAAGCGTTACACTTGTTCCAATTAAGATATGCAAGCTTTAAGCCTGAAATTTCTGTAGCAGATGAATTTTCGTATTATTTTCAATATATAATATACGAATTGTACTTTACTGTAGATTAAATTTAATTTCTGTACATACGATTTATGTAAGAATCTTTAATTATATTGTAGTACTTTCAAAAGAGAATACTAAAGAATTTTTTTTAAATGATTCTCTCAAATCCCAAGCTCGGTTTTTTGAAAATTCCAATTTACTCATAAACTTATCCAGATATCGCGTGAGTATTCAAATAAGCCAACCTGTTACCAAATCTTTTATTTTACCTATTAACTATGACTTGGAAAAACAATTTGATTTTTACTTTATACAGATTTAGTGTTAAGTTTTTTAAAATTTTTTTTTTTTGAAAAACAATGTTTTGAAATAAAATGTTATACGTATCCATACATACGGACCACAAGCAGTTACACAACACACTCTATAGTTCTTTTATAAAGAAAATAGATATAATGTATATTGCTATTGGTGAATTTTCCTATAAATTACCGGGAAATTGTCCCTCCATTATGTGTATAGATAACGAAATAAACCAATGTTAGAATTAATGAATTTTGAAATAACTTTTAAATTTAAGAAGCATTGTATTAAAAAGATTTTATTATAATATTAAAAATAAGAATGAGAATAAATAATGAAAATAAACATGTTTTACTTATAGACTAAATATCTTTGAGAAACTTAAAAACTAGTACATTTGTTACATATTTCTACGATTGGTTCAATGGTACATCACTGTACCCAAGATTAACGTCCACAAAACTCGAATAGAAGTCGCTACTACACATCATAGATACAAGGCCAATACTTGTATAAATGATCCTACTATCTGCGTTTTGGAAATTCAACACTATACTTTTTTTCATTAATAGTTGAACGATATTGAACAATTGGCATTTTTATTGAACTCCTCTGACGAGACCTGATATACAAATGACTAAGAGGTTCACAGCTGGAGTGAGAACAACATTGAATACGATAAATCGTATTTGCAGCAACCAGATATTCACGTCGCCTTTACTCAATTCTTGAGTGACACTTCGACAAGCGGGTAAAAGAGTCCACTTACTCGATATTCTCATAATTCTTAACAACGGTGATAACATATATGATTGTTGTTCAAAGACCAGAAAGCTGAATTATAATGACTGTTATCTCGGTTTACATTTGCCACCGCTGATCTCCTGCAATTGATTAGCGCCGCGTGGGAGCATGACTATTCCACCGTTAACCATTATAGAAAATATAGTTATCGAGGTGCAAGATAGAATATAATGATAATACTGAATAGAATTGCGGGTAAGTCGAAAATGAACACGCTCTTGTGCTTGTGGCACTTCCCGGAGCTATTTTCCACGTACTATACTCCAGGTCGACTCCTTTACCTCGCGATACACTTTCAGGTGGTACAAAAACCTACTCGTTCCCCTTAGCCGAGCTACATTGTCTATAACAGCTAGACTCGGTGCGTCTTGATATATATATGACTTTATCCGTCTCTCGAGGGCAGGTGAACGTACGGCTTTACTTATAAGCGACGGAGATATCGAGGATGCGTGTATAGTATATATATACATCTATATATTTGATCTATTGGCCAAGAGCGAGTTGTCCTCGCGCATATAACGGTGTTGTCCGACATATACATATATATCGTTCCGTGAGCCATCGAGAGATGAGAACCAAGAAGCGAGTATACATATATTCGGTATTCATGGGATGCCTGTCTGGTAATAGTCTTGGATTATGGACGAATGTAAATTGTACACGCATGGCGATGTATACGTTTTCGCCTGAGCTTTGTGTGTCACCGAGGCTTTGTTTGGGCGTTTGTTTTTGCCCGTATAATAGAGGGATCGCGTGGGTGGGATCAGGTTGAACTCACGGTATACTTATATACCGTACGATTCCGAGTCCGAAGTATATGTGATTGATTATTTTGGGAAAACGGAGAAGTTTCGCCATTGGAATTCTGGCTATACGAGATCGATGTTTCGTTTTTCATTTGGTTTTGTGACGAGGACGATGAACCGAAAAAAAAGCTCGTTAGAGAGCAACCACATATTATGTATTGACTGGCGCAAATGATTACCTCTAACCAACATTCTTTATAGATTTATGTAACTTCAAACTAAACTGACTCGTTGTAATTTATTTATCATTATATATAGGATATTTTAATATCGATGATGTGTGACAAAATATAACATGGCTGCTTAAAATATAATAATAATAATTTAAATAGCGACGAATTGGGATAATACGATTAGCATTAATCCCAGCCAATATCATTTGGTACAGTGAACTAACTGAGCAGGTTACCATTACTAACAAGTTCGTTGTCCCGAAGAATCAATTTTTTCCATACGTATTTTATAAATCTGATTAATCCATATAGCGATAAACGATCAATTGGGAAAAAATATATAATATGTATGCGTAGATAAATCGTCAATTAAATCATGCTGTAAGCACTGTACTTAGTCTTTTCAAATTAGTATAATTTTAGTTAAAAATGCAGGTGGCATAACACTTTTTGAACAATTATCATTTGTTTTATGAATCGTGAAGCTATTAACTTTTTCAAATGTTAATCTTTTGTAAACAGTAATTTTTTCAAACAACATCCTCAACTGGTTGAAAGTACGTTATTGCTTCACAAACTTAATGCTATGCAAACATATAAAGGTACATTTTAAAGAGCATAAATCTACATTGCACCATCTTATTTAAAACAAAAAAAAAATAATTAATGGATCCATGACAATTTCATCCATTAATTCTATTCTTTTATATAGACATATACACACAAAGTTTTATGCTCGCATGACGATGAAAACCGTAGGATACAAAGTTAATGAAACTTAGCAAGGAAGTTATCGATTTTGCGTTCGTAATTCTACGCATCATTTCTCAAATGAAACATTAGCTTGCCGATTCGACCCTTGCACGCGTGCAGCAAAACTCGTATTATGTTTACGATGCATCTCTCGATATTAATCTTCTTTAATGGAAATTCCAGATTGCCACTTGGATAAACGTGAACATTAAATAAATATCGCGCGCAAGGGTTTCATCAAAGAAAAACTGCAGTGAACGCAGAACTCTATGCAAAATCGTTTGAATAAAAAAGAAATGAAAAGGAATATCGTGTATCACGCGTGCATAAATCAAATGTGCGGATGAGTCTGCGCGGAAAGTTTCAATATTACTTTTAATGCTTTCGTTGAGAACACGTTGAAGATTTAATTCAATACAAATACATATATACCTGTATTCTACTAATCGTAACTCATACTATACGTTTTCCTTTCGTTGAAAACGATGGCCAGCCACCACAATTTCGTTTCTTCGATAAGTCTTTTAGAATCTTTTATTCTATGCGTGACATGTTATACACAACAAATGACACTTTTCAATTCAATTGTAATAAAAAAACGTCATCTATATTCACGCCTTAAAAGAGTACATCTTCGGTTGCTGTACAAAACAGAGAACTCGACCGCATTCAAAGCCAATCTCTTAATCTCGCTGCCAATGAACTGCTCGTATAAAGTTTTGCTAGCGCGCGCATTATGTCGCAAACGCTCATTAAGATCGCGCGAAATCCGATAATTCAATTTTCATCCTTCATCAATTCGCTCGCGCGCTTGACTTTCAGTCGTATTCAGTTCCATCCGGACGTATATATATATATTATGTACAATCACGCGCATCTGCACGTGCGTGTGTTGGCGGCAGCCACAGTGATATTATATGTATATATATATATATATTAATCGAGTATGTGGTCGTCGACGCCGGATGCACCAATACCTATGTATATATATATGTATGTATATATCTAGATATGCATGTGCAAGTGCAAGAGTCGTCGGACTCGAACTGCAGCGGACGCGTGCGACGCCGTTGATATGTTTATCGCGGAAATGCACGACGCGCGCGGGTGTAATGTAATGTATATATACGGACTTTTTAACTTGCCGCGATATTGTCGCGTCTTTTATCTATTAGATCGAAATTTATGGCGTCCACGGTGCTCGGAAATTGCTGTGCTCTTTTGATCTTCTGGTCGTGTGCGGTGCTTTTTTTCCCGTAAACAACGGGTATAATTATGCGTTAAAAAATGGAAAACGTTTAAGCAAATGACTGCCCGGGGTTTCCATATAGTATCTGGAATATACGCATACTTAAATAGGTTTTCCCAAAATTATAGACTGTTTTTTTTTTATCATAGGTGTAGTAATTACTCGCGGCCTGGTATTTTTAACTTTTTCAATCGGAATCAATTAAGGTTTTGTATTGGATATGAAATTATTATGAACTGCGCTTAAAAATCAGTATGCATTATACTTAAATAAATAATATTTCATTAATATTTCAAATTATCAAAGTATTCGAAGTTCTGCAATTGCTTTTTATTCATATCTATTATTATGTTATATCTGCATGAGCTGCTTTATACAAAACACCACTTGTTAAAATACAAAAACTGATAATTCATGAAATTCATTGCTTAGACTAAGGTAAAACTTTCATATATTTATGCATATTAACAATTGTTAATTTGCAATTTCCCTTAGGCGCGTATCTCCTAAAGTATAAATATTCTAATAATTTAGTTTCTTTATTTCATTGAGCTGAAAAAGCTTGATTCAAAGTTACAAATTATTACGTAACTTTTTAAATCATCCGACGAAGGCGTTTCATCGTAAAACGTAGTACTCAACTATAAATGGCGTTTAAAAAGCACGAAGATTTAAATATTTCGATAAAATTTTCAGTTATTCTAAAAATTGTAATAAATACATCGCAAATAGCGTACCGTACAATTTTTTATCGATTGATTAAAAAATCAGCAAACTCGCTTACCGTTGAATACATAATTACTGTTTTTTTTTAATCAAGTAAATTACCTTTTTTAGTATCTTTTTAATGACGTAACTATCATGTGGGCGTACATACTTCATACGAAGTTGTAGTGTTTTCGAGGGCGTATAAACACAAGGCTGCATCATAACAAAAACGCATGAAGCGCGCATATTTAAAAATTGTTTTGATAGCTGCTGAGAAATAGAAAATCATTAGTCAGAAATCAATGCAAACATAATATTGAAATGATTTATTCATTACATGACGTTTAACACTAGACATATTATTAAGTGTACGATGATGTTTAAGTAATAATTTATAATATATAAATTTAAGTAAGTGAGGATTATAAAAGAATAAAACAAAGAGATTATATTGGAAAAGAAACTTATATTATCCATGAGATTTTCTTATAGGCTCAATTCGTTAAGACGTTCTAATTGCAAAGTAACGAATTGTTCATGCGTCAAAATACATTGATTTCACGTATGTATTGAACCTCCGAGGATACAGAATATCTAAAACAACTTTCTAATAAGACAAACCAAACTAATGCGAGCGACGCTTTTAATTTATGCGCCTATTGTTTGCCCAAATGTTGGGATATGCGCTGAAAATTTGTACCCCATCTCGAGTCTTTTTGCGCAAGATAGAAAGTGCGGCTGTTGCTTAAGCTGCGCAAAACACATATGCGTATACCACACGAAAGTACATAAAGGAAAAGCTTAGATGATTTTTACGAGCATAGTAGGCATCGACAGTACATAAAATTTCAAATTTTTCGAATGGTTGTACGTACATTAGCGAATATTCATCCATCGCAATTTTAGAGAAATATCGTTTGGGCGTATGCCTAAGTGGCTTGTAAAACTAAACGTGTATATGCACATATAGGTGCTGTTTCCGGAAGAACATCAGGGCCCTTTAAGCCACTGCGCACCTGCAACAGGTGGCTAAATACATACTCGGGTGTAAACACACATGTGTGCGGGCATATGTCGGCTTTGAGCCGCAGCATATAACATTCCATCGTTCCGGTCGCACGTTATTTTTTGGTCGATGTCGTATAAATTTATTGTTTTTCAGTGTCAGTAAATCTGCACCAATTTAAAATTGTTTATCAATATATAACGGTTCTGATCAAGCCTGTTCGAGTAAATAAAGTACATGTTGGTAATTGAAATAATGGTCATACCGGCCCGTGAAGAGAAAGACAGCAAAAATATATTTTATAGTAGTATGAGCAAATTAAAAGACATTCGATACGATAATTTCGTAAAAGCAATAATATATGTATATATGGCATACCGTCGCACACTCAGATTTTAACGCGAATTCTTTCGTGCGGTATATACTACCCATAGCCTATACCTATACACACACTTAGTTGACTCTTTATGGTGGAGTACGACTGATGTAGATACTATAGCCTTTTCGTGGGCGCGGCGTGTACGTATGGACCAAGGGTCGTGGGTGTGGCTTTTCTCCCTCGAACACGGAATTTGATTCTACGAGAGGCGCACGCCCAGATAGCAGCAGCTTACGAGCGTCGCAATTAATTAGGGCATAAAATGAAGAGGATATCGTCGTTCCCGGGTAAAAGGGTACAGAATCCAGCTAGAAAAGTCAACAATTCAGAATCTGATTTAAAAAGGCGGCAACTCAAAATCCGGTTGGAAAGGGTGACTATTCAGAACATGGATGAAAAGGGGAGAACAACTCAGAATCCGTTTGGAATAGCCGATGTATACTCCATTTTCCATTTTTAATGGAAATTCTCTCTATTTGAATTAAATTGGATTGTGGACTGTGGAAGAAGTTTTTATTTTACTGCATCTAATACTCTTACGTCCAGACTTAGGGTTTGATTAAAAAATTAAACTTTTTATTTACGAAAAGGAACTATTATTACTTTATTCGACTAAATGACAGGTTAACAGTTTGAACAGTAACGTCGACTTTCTTTATCGACTGTCAAACCCTGATTGATGTTGCATTGGTTGTCGAGAGAGTAATTCACGTTTTTCCGAGTCGCTCACTCAGCCGTTTATAGATTACAATTCGACGGTCGAACATTAAGTATTAAGTAATAAGTGAATACAAAAATGTAGCCAGTGACGCATCTTTTTCTATCTCAATCGAAGTACTTATTCATTGGCATAATTGTTGAATTGGTTTCTGCAACCACTATCTGATCTTCAGATATTGCTGGCCCTTCTGCTCTTGCACGAAATAAATTTTGACGAAATATTAATGCAGCAGTAAGTTCCACAGTATTAGAACTTGGTTTATCAAGAATAGAAAATAATTTTGCAAAGTTCAAATTAATGTTTTGTTGCTTCTGCAATTCTTTTACTTCTGGTTCATTTGTGGATAATCTTATAAATGCAAACTTTCCTCCTTTTTTCATCTCCTTCTATTTTCTTATCGTCTTTCAAAACAAAGTTTTTAACCGCCATCTTCATGTTGTACCAGAAAATAATATATTATCAAAAGGAAAAGGACGAAGCCTATTTAATTCAAAACAAATCACAGACGAATTCAGCATCGATCATTTACTTCCAAGAAACTTTTAATTGATATACCTAAAACTATAGAGTCCTTAATGCCTCCTCCATATCCCTATACACCTATATTCACGTCTACTACGACCAAATTCCGCATTTACTGTTATCAAAACTACGGAAAAACCTGTAATTTATATTATAATTTGTCTCACTGAAAAAATCTCCTTACATGTTATGTAAACAATCGTCATAAAATCAAATAAGTTCTATCTGTTGTTTTTACGGAATTTTTACTCTTGCGTATTGCAAACGTATACGTATCGTATATTGTACTTTCTCACTTTCGCGCATGTGCCATGTGGTACGTCGCGTGCGAGAGTTTCAAGGAACTACTAAAGGTGTAGCTAGGATCGCGATGTATAATAGCGAAAGAAGCTGATGCCTGCCAACGGTCACGATTGGTAATATGGACTTGAAGCTCTCGTGGGAAAATCGGAGATTGTGAAAGCTCGTGTGCTTGAGAATATTTTTTTTTTATTATACTCGTCAATTGCATTGACAAATTTTCTGGCGATAAACCGTAATATAGAAAGTTATTGCTGAGGCGAATAACGTACAGATCTTTTTTATTTTATGTGAAAATGTAGAATGGTTAAACAAATGTTTCATCTTAGGGAAATGGTATTGACCGAAGGATTAAAAGGATATGCGAAACCTACCAAAGGAAATTAAACCTTTAGAAGATCGTTCTACTAAATTTATAAAAGAATTAATATCATTATGTGTTTATTTACAAACAGAATCATTGACATTAAATCAAAGACATTGAATGTATGTAAAGCTAATACTTATAATTATTTTACTCGGCGAAATTGTTTATTAGCTGCATTACCGCATATCTACAAGCATATTCAAGTGAATGACCTATGAGATCGAAAATGAGAAAGTTCAGTGACTCAGTTTAGCTTATTACGTAAGAGCTAATAAAATATCCAAGATATAGGGACGCACAAATTAATTTATCAACAAAATCATTTGCTTGTGGTTCTGAAATAATTATGTACATTTTCTTTATTGGAAAAGGATGTTTGTAGATAGAATACTGCATATCAATAATTTAACATACCACACGCCATTTTTATGTTATTTTATTGTATTCAATATATGCACTAAATTCCTTTATAACACAACAAATATTATAATTATAAAAGTTATATGTTAGTTCTAAAAGAGATTTATTCTGTCTAAATTGATAGTTATTGTTACGAGCTGAAAATTCAGTCATTGAATATAATTAAAATTTATTTATGGTCATTTAAAGTTTGTTTGAAAAATAATGCTTCAGCTAGGTGATGAAATAATGTTATCGTGTTCAAATCAAATATCGAAGATTTGCCACGAAAGTCATGGTCAGAGTTAGCCTTATAGATGTAGTAGTTGTATACTATAAATATATCTTGAAAAATTTCTGTATACCGACTCTATAATTCTGTAATGTTTTGTGTCGTTATATAGGGACACATATTAGTAATCTGATGATTGCAAAGTTTTATATTAATAAAAAAAATGTTCAACCTTCTTCCAACTATAGCAAATAGGTAAGCAGTTTACAAAAGTGTTATTCAAAATGTGATAAATATTAATGTACGTATGTATAAACGTTCATTATCGGCTATGAATCACGGTTAAGTCATACATTTTTCGTTTTCAAGAATATTTCGAAATATGCGGCAGTTTCACCTACACGCAACGAAACAGCTAAATAGCGAAATTTAATATAAATAATTTCATAATAGTCGTTAAAAAAAAATTATTTTAAACTCAAACGAGACCTTTTTCATTTATTACAAAGATGATAAATAAATTTTAATGATTTTTAATTCGCCCAGAATCGCGTAGGTTTTTAAATATATTTTATCTATTCATACTCGACAGCAATAAATTAATAAATAAATAAAAATAAAACAATATAATATATCAGTATTCAAGATTTACAGCATTTTCAAAGCTTTTCAGCAAGCTAACTAAAAGAGCATAGATCTTGTATTTTACACGTTCGTACCCATGCTCCGTTACCCATGGAGCAAAAAAAGTGGTGAACAAAAAATCACCGGCTCACGCGGCAAATTCATCAAAGAATACATAACTTTTTCCGCATTCGAAACGCAAATTACGATTCAATGTCACGGGTTATTCGACTCTATATACATATATACGCATGTCATTAGTGCGCGCTACTCTTGATTTCCGCTCTCGATATTAAATCCCTAAAATTTCCTGTACACAGCGCAGACTGTTGATATTGGTTTCGGAGTCAAAACACATGATTGTGCAATCTGACCGTCTGAATATGCGTAGCTTTGATTGAATAATGAATGCGAGAGAGAAAAAGAAAGAGAGTATACAAGGAACACACGGTGAGTGTCAAATAAAAAAAAAAAACCGGTTCCCAAACGGACACACGCGTATATGTGTGTGCGTATAAACGAAAGCTGAATCATACGTGGCCGAAAACCCGTTTGCCCGTGCAGGAGACCTCTGTATCTCGTTGTAGATATATGTATATTATACAGAGCTACACGCGGTGAACGTGCGCACAAAGTGTGTGCAGTATCGAAATCTTTGCGGCCTGTACGTTAGGATGTTCCTAATATGTACGCAAAAAATAAATGCGGCGTATCTGCGACTGCGTTATTTCCCCGGCGATATTTACTCGGCGTCAGAGACCGCCAGAGATAACATATTTTTTTTAATTTCATTCAGGCTTCTTTGTATATCAACGCCGGCAACACCTATTATTCCGTATTTATATATTTTCCTTTTTTACGTAAACACGTGACTAATCAACTTATCATTTTTGGTTTGTAACAGGTGTACACGTGCAAACAAAGGACTGTTTCTCGAGCTGTTTCTTGCATAATTTGGTTAAACTGTATAAAGGTAAAACGCAAACATTTGCGAACAAAGAAAACGTATATCTTGAAACGTATAAGTAGTAACGATCTAAAACATTTTTTTTACTGACTAGCGCGCACGTATGCGGTTATAAATCAGTTAGTAAAATTGTTTAAAAAAAAAGGTATATCTCGATAAGGCCTGAAGAGGAAAGTGCACAATCTTCCGAAACGCCGCAAAACAAAATCTTTTTTTCTATAAAGTACAGTTATTCGTTGTGAACGATAAATTCACTCTAACTTTTTTCTAAATTAACACAAGCGATAAAGTCTTTACATACATTTTTAAAATTACTTTATTTTAAATTAATCAAACTCACTTTAAAAGATTTTTTTTTTTAACTCGTGTCGTCCCAATTGGCCAGTTTTTCTTCTCAACTTTTGATGCTATGAGTTTTTATGTAAACGACCTGAAAAAAATTGCAAATACAGCCTGTTTCATAATTTAACTTGACTTAAAAAAGTTACTGTATTTAAATCTTTCGAAAAAATTGCGAAATTTTTTTAGTATCATTTCAAAAATACGATATTATAATTCTGAAAAGCCTTGGAAAAAATGTTTATAATTCTGTGTTAGTGTTGAACTTCACAATTTCGGGCTTTTGCAGTGCACTAACATTTTTTATGCTATTTCTTATAATCTTAAAATACCTACGCACGAAAATCTTGGAATATTTTTTTCTTCAAACTATAATTTCAACAACATCTTAGCTTGAAAAAAAAATCGTAAAATATGTTATATTTTTTTTTAAATTAACAGCTAGACCAATTCTGGAACCGATTTTTGTATAGATAAGACTTTCGACCATCGAAAACTCTGATTTTGAAGTTTTTTGCAGAAAATTTACACAAAAAGTTGCAACATCAAAATTTGAAAAGAAAAATTTGATTGAATATTATTTACAGTTGGTATACAGATAAATACTTAAACAATTTTCAAAATAAAGCTTAAATGAATGACATTTGAGTATTTGATTTTTCATTATTTATTGCACAATTAAGTGTATTCTTTTTTTGTGAATCATAATATAAAATATATTTTGTTTGCAAGCAAATCTTTTTTATTAAAAGTGCTTTAACTAAAAGTACATGTTTAATGTATGTGTACATACCTATACATAACTTAGAAAAAAAATATTTAAAATGCCAGAATTTTTTAGTCGAATTCATATTAAAGTAGCTATGAAATATTTATATTGATAGCAAAAGGTAGATGCTTTTTTTTTGTAAAAATGAAAGCCAAATTTATCGTTAGAACCGGATTTTTTTTACAATAAAATAATGAACTTGATTTCTTGCTTGACATTAGTCAAGACCAGTTTAACTAGTTATAATTCAAGTCTTTTTCAATCTCTGGATCCGAGATATTCTAAGACTGAGTTAATTCTTTAAATCTCTCGTAGCTTGTTTATCTCCACTCTGAATTTGTAGAAAAACTGCATAGTGATTTTTATTTGGTGTTCAGCAAATCGGGATTTCTTCCCGGAAGAGGTTCGGCCATTTGCAGACATAGATTCCGCATTGCAAGTCTGCATAAAGTCGAATTGTCGAATCATTGAATAACAGCGATATATACATATAAATAGCGTGGCGTTTTACAGGAAAAATGAAAAAGGGGCTGCTATTCCTTTTATGCCAAAATAAAATCCTGGGAACGCGAATACTTCGAAAACATTCTACAGCTCATCGAGCTGCAACAATGGATGCCTTGACGATTTTCTGCTGTCATGCTTTGTCCTACAAAGAAAAACAGAATGGAATAGTGCTGTAACAGTCTATACAAAGTATTAATCGTTTTTTCACCTTATCGTAACTGAGAAATTCCAGAAAATTTCAGTTAGATGTTGTTATAACATTAGGTTACCTAAATTACTAATTTTATAGCAATTATATATATATATAT
>UELV01079489.1:0-17661 GCA_900490015.1 Megastigmus stigmatizans | reverse complement strand
TATATATATATACGGGGTGCGCGAGAATTTTTTTATTTGCCAATCGCGATCCTGCGGAATATTTGTTAACTCGATCTATGCGATAATTAGAATCTTGTAACAAACTAATAGAGAAATTGGGATCAAAACGGAATTTACCTCGCGATTAAAATATTTATTAGAGTAGTTTAGGATACTGCAAGGTTTTTACTTTTATATGTCATTTTTTCATGATACTACAATATAGTTCCATTACATGTAATCCAATTTGATTCGGAAATATTCCGGAGGTTATTTATAACTGATATACGAAATATACCTCGCTAACAAGATGGTTTAGGGATGTTTTAATAAAATCGTATAAAAAGTTTTTCGTACTCCAATTGAATGTCAGTCTGAATGATTAAATTGATCGCCAGTCACACTTACCGACTAGCTTCCAAAAACGTATGCAATAAAAAAAAAAAATTAACAACCGACATTTTTTCCGCACTACTTCCGATCTGGTATAACTTCGTCCTGGGTCTCCTTTGCAACGCTATCGATTGCATATCACCTGGAACTCGCCTATCCGCCCAGTAAGCATATCGAAATAACTCCCGGTATACCTGCTAGTCATACATACACACACAGACAGACACACAGACACCATTCTCCGTCTCCATCGCGCACTGCGATATTCTCTTCATTTTGCCTTGACGAAACGCCCGCTTCCGAGAACGAGAGAGAGAGAGTGAGAGAGAGCGATACTCTGCTTCGCTTACAATTAGCTCGAGGCGCAGCTGCGCTAATTAGAAAACTTGCAAACTCGCTCTATAACGCCAGAGAGAGAGAGAGAGAGAGAGAGCCGAGGATACCGAGCGTACAAGCACAGCAAAGCCAGCCACCGTCGCTACCGCCGTTGCCGCCGCTGGTCGCTATCTCTGCGGGGCAACGTTTGCTTTTGCCCAGGCTACTGCTACACACGGTACACGTGAAGCTCGGCCACCCCGAAAGGGCGAAGCCAAAAGTGCATTTTCCTCTCTCTCTCTCTCTCTCTCTCTCTCTCTCTCTCTCTCTCTCTCTCTCCGTCGCCGCTGGTGACCTCCGAGCGCGATAACATGTTCTAGAGAGAGAGAGAGAGTCGTGGGCTCTACACGTGCATGTGTCTCTTCGTCGGTTTTTGTTAGTTCCACGCTTTGCGACCGGGGCATTTATTCGTCGTGAACCGAGAGATGGATGAAAAAAATGTGTATAGCGGGATCGTGCGAGGCGCAACACGAAAATGACGGCGATACGGATAAGAGTTTTCGTGAATGCAAAGACTTATATGTTTTGCTTGGCTTTCGCATTTTCGTGAATTTTTGGATTGTAATGCGGTGATGATATATGTGGATGGAGCGAGGAGATTGTGCTAGTAATAAGTATAGAAAAAAGTATACGTTGCGTACTTGATGTGTCTTTAAAATAATTTATTGGATAGATTCTCAAATCATAATAGTTTGTTATCAGTGTTGAGTTAGAGTGAGATTGACTGTCATATTCTTTTCGTTTCATTGCAAACTCGAAAATAAACCACTTTTTGTTCTTGTATTTACTTCTTGCACAGACCAACTTTGAAAGACGGGTGCACATACATCAGACTCTGACATTGACGATGTGGCCATTTTGGAATCTAAGAGTGAGCCGCACCAAAAACTCCTCCAAGATAAAATTTGAGAATCAAGTAAGCAACAATGATCGAACGGAGCTGAGAGAAAAACGCTGCACTCACACCTCGAAAAAGAAAACTTTCTCGGAAAAAAAGAACAGATACGATCCAGTTTTTGTGCGCCATATAGAACCTCCAGATCGGAATAAAACCGAAACCCACTCACACCGAGATAGCCTAGAGTTTTCAATGGAAATCTGGCGTGTGTCGTTGTTGTACGCCCGACGCCATCTGCGTGTACAAGGACGAAATTGACGTGGTGACGATACGCGCAAAGGGAATAGTGCGAAGTCGCCCCGGCAAAATTCGATTCGCGTGTAAATTGCGTCAAAGTGCCGCGCGGCGTAAATATATATAGGCCGGTGTATGGAGGAGGGAGCAGGTAAAACGTTATTGGAAAACTTCCTGCACTTGCGAGAGAGCGCCGAGTTTATTGTGTTATATTTGTCAAAAGTTTGCTTTATCGCGCCGTGAGCAATGAATAAAATCAAAACTGTCGTAAAATAAGTTTTTGAAGGGTAATTAAAAAGAGCGATTCCGGTGGTGGCGGTGGCATGCGCGCGAGCGAAACTTTTCAGCCTGCGATAAAATCGCTACACGGCTAAAGTAGATTTTGCTGTATGGATGTATATATCGTTGTCGCATATATTTGAAGGGATACGTGTGATTACGCAATAAAAAGTTGTTTTTTTCTTTTTTAAACAAGCATATCGATTAATTCTGAGTAGCTGCTGTTTTAAAGGTGTCGCAGGGGTAAAACTGTTTCTCTGCGGGTAAGAATATTATTTCGTATTTCACGCCTTGACATGTTATTTCTATATTTCTATATTTTTCATTCAATTAATTAACATGGACAGTTTTTAGTTAATGTTTAACTTTTATCCGCAACCCAAATACAATTATAAATTAACATTTCTTCCTCGTGCAAATACGGCGTGCTCTATGTACAAAGTTAACTTTGTAATTCTGGATACACTTAAATTAACAGCAGAGCTTGACAAATAATTTTGAATATTTCGTAAAATTATAATTAAGATAAGTGCAATATTCTCTATGTATATAAAATATACTATCTGTACGTAATTACTGTAAGTTAAACAAATACTTTTAATTAAAAATAGTGCAACATTATACAGAAAAAAAATCTTACATTTAATAAATCTGAATAATCACGCAAAAATTTTGTTGTTTTTGCAACAATCAAATAAGTTTGATAAAGTAAGATTTATTAAAATTTTTAACAACAAACAACGTATGGTTATTAAGAAATTTAAGTTGTAATATCAAATACTTAATTTACCGAAAAGATCTTATCCGCGAAAAGAAGGAAAAGCAATGGATAAAATATCCAAAAAACAGCGGGCGTCCTCTTCCAGAAGCTTATGGCAGGATATCACCTCGCAAATTCACGAAACTATGCATGTGTAATAGCAGCCTGGTGGGACGTGAATACGTGACTCTTTCCTCCTACGCTTCATTCTCTCCAGCTTCCGTTTCTTCCGCTCTCTCCCAGCCATTCACACAGTATAAGAAAGAGAAGAGGGGAGAGAGAGAGAGAGAGAGCGAAAGAGAATGAGCATATAAAATTCGTCTTTTAACCCGGTCGCCAAGTCCTCGCACCTTTTTTTCTTCCTTCCTTTTTCTCTCTCCTTCCATTCTCTCTTGGCCCGTATCCGACGCATAAAAGCGGACGTGCAATTTTAGCCGTCGAAAAGTGGAAGAGCGCGCATGTGACACATCTCGGCACGCGAATCACGTACGTGTCGCGCGCAGTTTCGGGGGAGGGCCAACTTTGTTACTCCCCGTGCACACC
The DNA here is from genome assembly GCA_900490015.1 of Megastigmus stigmatizans. Lineage (NCBI taxonomy): Eukaryota > Metazoa > Arthropoda > Insecta > Hymenoptera > Megastigmidae > Megastigmus > Megastigmus stigmatizans. The sequence continues at coordinate 14,179 of UELV01079489.1, read as the reverse complement.
AGTCAAAGTGTCCTTGGACGAACGTAGCAACAACGGCGAGAAATGGAGGTTTACCTGCAGGCAAAGATGAATATACTCGAATTGGAAGACGTGTGCGCAAAAAGTGCTGCTAATGGGACGTTTATTTTACTTGTGGAATTTTGCTACTCGAATGAATACAATTCGACTTGATACCTTGTTCTGTTAGAAAGAGGTTCAGGGTATTTACGAATATCGCTGGTTAAAGTTTTATGCAAAGTAAAATATATCTCAAGTTAGTGAACGAAAAGTTTGTCCTGATTTTATTTTTCGACATTTTTTATAATAAAATGTTTCTCAGAAGGAGTTTTAGAAATGTCCGGAATATAATTCACTGAATTTTATAGAATTTCTCGACAACTCACGGTCGCCTGAATTATTGGTTTCGAAACTTGTAAAATTATTGGGAAATACTTCTAAAACTGTAGCGCGTATAATATTGAGAAAATAATTTCAATTACCTTCGCATAACCAAAACCAATCGACTCTAAACACTATCATCTCCACCAGAAGCGTCATTAGAAAAATTGAAGTTACCAAAGCTACCAAGCACAAAAAATAAAAAGGAGTGGTTATGAGGACAGATCGAAATAGCGCACACGCATACGTATAGTCTAAGCCCTCATTTACAAGGACGACTGGTGCGGTAATGGCTCAAGTTTCGAGGTCGTCGGCTTGTGCACCATCTATCGTCGACGCGCGCGCGCTCGGGGAGTCTGTGCGACTGGCGCGCGTATATCCCCACCACCACCACCACCATCGGCGTGCGAACATCTCTGATTGCGCTTGCACCGCATGGTCATTAAAATTACGCGTTTGCTAAACGCTCCGCGCCGCCGCCGCTGACACCACCTCAGTAGCTCGAACATTATACCAGTGATTTACGGCGCAAAATTAGGTGCAGCCTGGTCCTTACCTTACGACTTTTTGAAGAGATTTTGTTTTCGCGGATATGCGATTGGGCCAATGTTAAAGGGGACGGGAAAGACTTGAGTATGCTCAAAAACCTGGCTTCTGGATGAATTTTGAAGATTTGAAATAAATTAAACCGTTATGAACCAAAACGTAATAGAAAAAAAAAAAAAAAAAAAAAAAAAATGGGTACCAAATGCAACTAGTAAACACCTCCAGAGAAAATGTAGAACCAAAATATTAAATCTGTATAAATTTATTATTTGCGATTGGATGCCATTCACAAATATTCCTTGAGAACGTCTCCATTTCTTATTTTTTTCTTTTATTCCTCTTCTTTATCTCTCCTTTTCGCATTTATTTTGAGCAAAGTAGTCGTTACGAGCATCTGCGGTTACGCATAACACTTATCGAATGCCTGAGTTTTAAACTATAGATTATCTCTTTACAACTGATCTTTATAGTTTTGAATGTATTGCAAAACGCAAAACTATTATTTAAATACATACCCGGGTATGGCCTTAACTAATTATAATTTAAATTCAGTTTGTTATTGTATCTGATCTGAATCAAGGCTCTTCTGTTAAAGAATGATTTGTATAAATAGGATCTATGTAAACTTTTATACGTATATTGAGTGTTTCAGCCAATTCAATGTGTATTAGAGCTTAGGTATAGTTATTTTGAGAAAACTACTACAAAGACATGCAGAGATACTTTTCATAATTTCTAAAGCCTGTGAATTGATATGTCTTTTAAAATCTTTTTTGTTATTCTGTAATGTAATGTACTGTTACTCTGGAATAAATAATAATAATAATAATAATAATTGACAGAAATATAAAATAGAAGCACATATATAAATATTATGTGCTTGTATTTTCGCCTAATGCGTGTAAAATCAATACTTACGAGTGCATGGTTATACAATTCGACTTCTGTTTGTTTATTCAATTGCCTATTTTGTTATAATAATCGCAATATACAATTTCAACATCCATAACTTTTTTAGAATCAATACATTTTACGTATTCAGTGTAGAGCTCATTATAGTTTAAAAAAAATGTAAGAAAAAGTGTTCTTTATTTCTAGGCTAATTACAAATATAAATACCTAAAAACTAGGTATTTTTTTTTATTAGTTTCGCAATTAAATTTTTGAGCATGCTATTTATATTAAAATGGTTACACACTGCATGTATGCATAGATAGAAATTTGCAAACTTTTTTGCATAATTTTATTGTAAGTTGTTATTGACAAGTAGAAACCTAGACAATGCAGACATAAGTCGTTTAAACGACATATAATTAAAATACGTTTTTGATTGTTAATGGATATGAATTATTTGATATAACTTGTGTAATGACCGATTTACACTAATTAATTATATTTAAAAATCATATTTTTAACGTATAAAGTGAACATTTCGAGAATAAAGAAAATAATTGCTGATATCCATCCACTAAATAACATGTACGTTAATTCGACCATTTTCAAGGGTACCACTAATTTTTCTTCAAACGAATTCTTTAAATGACAAAGGTCTTCGTGATCAAACGCTCTTTTAATAAATCCGCCTTCACCCAATCTTCTTAAAAGACTATTAATTTTTGGAAGAATCGGCGAATCCAAAGAAGTTACATAACTTAAACTTCTTTTTGATAAACTGTGTTTTGACATGTGAAACTTTTCGTTTCCGTATAAATAGAAGAGTATAAACTGATGAGCATCTACGCAAGCAATTCTATCACCTCTTAAAAGCTTATTCAAACACTGAGAAAGCGAAGCGACTTTACGAAATCTTTTGCGTACCTCTTCAGACTCCAACAGATCCAAATTATTTCGAGTTCCCCGCGGTATAAGGTTGGATTTAATTAGGTCTTCAGCCGAATCTATGGTTGTGACTAGCGGCACAGTATTTAATGCACTTAAATAGCTTTGTAAAAGGGTTGAAGTTAGTAAAGCATTTAATAAAATCGTTATGAATATTATTCTTCCAATTACATCTTTTGGCTTTACCAATGTTGTGGCGTTAATCAACAGTCGCAAGAAATTCAAAGCAGCCAAAAAGATTGATTCATTTAGAACAAATTTCAAACTAATGGTGGATACGGACTCATTATTATGACAAGCATCCAAACTTTTACGTCAAATATATAAAAGAATCTTTCAACAATATCAACGGAGTGTTTTAACGATGCAATTTTAATTTCAGTTTCACAGTGAGGATATGATTGATACTTCCAATAATCGCGTAAAAAATACATAGACGTTGTAATGTCGATTTTACCACTTAATACTTCTCCAATTGGTCCTTGAGGTTCGCCATGTTCGTTGATAAAACCAAACTCATTAAAAAACTTTGTAGAAACAATTACATTTAAATGAGTTAGCAGTGCATTAATAATGATACTTGCCGCTAAGACACATATATTGTTTTTTTTAAGTTATGGATTGACTGATTTAAATATAAGATCCTACTTGCTTTGATATTATAGCCATTTAGTTTATTTGTTTTATCAAAGAATAAACTATCGCAGATTGATGAATCTGTTTTAGATCAATAATACTTGAATTAGTGTAACACAAACCAATATGTTTTTTTTTGCAGAAATTAGAATAAATTAAATATTTGTTATATCGTTATACTTACCAAATATAAATATAGATCCATAAGGTTTTCGAATAAAATATTCAAACACCGTATAGTGTTTTTTAACCAAATAATGAGACCGGACAAACTTCCAAAATATAGGGGCTACATTCGTGTAGGGATTGTAAGTATAAAAATATAAATTATTGTCCATGGTAGGACACAAATATATAGCTGATAAAATATTAAATTTCCAGACTGTATCTAAAAATACATGTGCCATTAAACAACTGTTTTCAAAATCCGGATTTACTATTAAAAAAAGAGCTGCATGGTTCCACCAAATAGAATTTCTCATATCTTCCAGTGCTATTGCGAGTGTTGCATTAGACGAGAGTATTAATGTAACGCTCGTTGCAGGTCTATTCTTCTTATTGAAAAAAGTCTCATTTAATTTATAAACCCTCTGAAAACGTTTATGTTTTTTAAAGACATTCTTTCCATTTGTTCCAATTAAATTTATCGGAGTAATAGAATGAAAAATCGAATTTAAGAGAGATGAATCGGTTGTATTCTTATTGATAACGAGCAAAGATGTTTTAACGTTTAAACAATTTGTCATGACCTTTTTCTGTAATATTAAGTTACTGATCATTTGAAAAAAGTTAAAGTATTAATAATGTAATAATAACTTACGGCTTCTTGAAATATTTCATTTGAATTTCTAAGTGACGAGTAGCTGTTTTCTATTTTGGCTTCAACATGTTGATAAATAAACAAATTTAGAACATTTATATAAAGTAATATAGTATGAAATATCATTCCGGTATTATATTTATATTTTGTAAAATTAAAATATGCAGTGGATATAGGTGATCTATGAGCAATGTCACACAACCAACTATTTGAAATAGAACTACATCATATAATTTGTAAAAAAATTTTAAATTTTTTTTCAAAACCCTATTGATTTTTAAAAAATTAGCGCTAAACTATTTCTTATGAAAAATAAGAACTGATATCGATTATATGTAATAATTTCCATAAGGGAAGGAACGGGCACAATTTAATATAAATGAAATTTTATTGTTCCAAATGAACAATAAATTTATAAATTATTTTATAGTTGAAAATAGCAATTTTTTATAAAAGCTTGATAACTTATACTCCACTAATTATTTTAAAATAAGTATGAAAATGATACGTTACTTTTTTAGAATCGATAATAAGTTATTGGAAAATTTTGAAGCGCATATGGACATTTCTACCAATTTGTTAACTTACATGATAGTGTTAATTTTAACGTCGTAAATATTAAATATTCCTTAACTTTAACATAGGATTGTTTGAATAACATTGTTAGATGTACATTGTTTGAATAGGCAAACATGTTTTCGTGGCTGTGCATTTAAATTAAGACATTTAAACAATTCAAAAACCTTCCAAAAATATAAGTTCTTACATCGTACCAGGCAATATTCTATACATTCTAAATGATGCGCAATTCTTAACAAAGATTAGAATAGTCTGAAAATTTTTTACAACAACAATAACACTTAAAGGTAGTAAAAAAATTGGTATTACATGTTAACATTTTTCCCATCTATTTTAACTTGATTTAATTGTTATTACCACTTCATAGTCTTCCTTCCAGTGCGGTCACATAAGCATTTAGATCTTCTTTTAAATTGTACTGTGAGAACTTCGTAATTTTCTTTGATGGTTTTAAATTTAAGCTGCGTTTAAAACTCGAAAAAGTGAAACAAAAAATTATGTAGATATTTATGCAGATTATTTGTTTTTTAAAAGTTGAAAATCTAATTTATGTTTGTTATACCAACTTGCGTAATAGTTGGAATTATAAAATACTTGCAATAAATACAATAAATATAATAGTTTAATATAACTTGTGTAATTTTATAATCGGTTTATAAGTATACAATAATGAATTTAAAAAGGTAAGATTTGGAAAGTAAATTAAGAAGTGATACTATGATATTATATTACAAGCCGAGATAAATATACCTATTCGAATAACGTTTTTTGAAAACAAGACTTTTTTACCATTTATCATTATAAAGCTTCCTCTGTAAGAAAGCAAAAGGGCCTCATTTATTCTCCTGGATACATTGAAGAAAAAAAATGGTAACGATCTGACTTTCCGTCCGCTCCGTACCTTCGAACCTTGCGATATGTCAAGTGCAGCATTGCGAGGGGGGCGCGCTTTTTCGATTTTTGAGCTTATATCGCTTTTTCCATGTTCTTCTTGTTCACTTTCTTTCTCTGCGCGACATTTTTTATGTTCCCAGGGCGGCTCGCGCCTTTCCGATATATTTTCAAACCCTGCGCATACATATACACACGCGTATCTATGTTGCTGCACTCCAGTAACCGTGTATACATATGCTCGAATCCCGCGTACTTATCGCTAACACAAAACCCCGTGTATATTCTACATTCGCACAATCTATATATGTAGAGTGTATACGCGTATGTGTTGGCAAGTATGCAAGATCGTAGGCGTGGGTATATGCAGTCAAGGAAGCGATTTTATTTATGGCACTGCATAGCCTTTTTTAAAATTGAAAGGGCGAATCCAGTATAGATCGGATCCTCAGTTTGAGCAGTTATTGGAATTTTTCGAATGGATGCGTCAAGGAAGTAGTTATATACGACTCTATAAAAAAGATGCACATACAGCGAGGTGATATTTTGCAAGTACATATTTGTACAACGAAAGTGTAAAATAGCGTTTTTTATTTTCATCGGTAATATCATTTCATTGTCTCGCAGAAATACAGAATAATTTTTTTTTTACTGTCGGGAAAAATATCAGCTGCTAAAAACGCTATAGCGAAAAGCTTCGTGCCATTTTCCGATACCGAAAACTAGTTCACAGCGAGCCAGACGCGAAAAAAAAATACGAGAAACAGCAGCAGCTGAAAACGAAGAAACGGCTAGAGACTCAAGGCGCGAGAATATAGAGAAAACGAGCATTTTCTGCGGTCGTGAAGCACTTTTTCTCGCTTTGCCGAGCTATGGGATGCGAACGGCTCTTTCACGTGTATTCCGTGTCACAAAACCGATAACCCGAAGGAAGAAAGATAGTAAAGTGTGTTTGTGTACAGGCGACCCTGCGTCTGCAGCATCATAGAACGACTCGGGCGGCTCTTTTACACCCGAAGAAGTGCCATATATAGCTTGTCTCTCGGTGTCTATTCCACATTTTTCTTACCGCTATTATTATTTCCTGCTCTTTAGCTTTTTCATTCCGCAGGCGCTCGTTCCATGCGACGAGTCTCTTTGTGGCGGCGCGACTTTTTCCTCCTTTTCATTCATTATCAGAGATCTTCGTAGCGTGGGCTGGATACCTTATCCTTTTTCGAAACCTTTCTAAACTTCTGTGGCTTTTTTTCTTTCCTTGTGAATACATTATTTATTCGAGAATATCGTACCTTACTAGTGACGCAAGTATTGCACGACTGCATCTACGGTAATTGTTATACAAAGTGAATTTACGGTTGACTGAAATTATATTTTGATTCAATTAAGTAAATTATATTGGAAGTTATTTAATATGCATTTTGTGAATTCGGTAGAAGAACAGAAGCGATTCTATTTTTAGAGGAAGTGTTCTATATTTTATCTCAACTCTGCATTTTATCGGAACGTTCGAATTTCATGATTATTTCGAAAGCTAATATTTAAACTTGCACATTTTAACTCTGGTTCATACAAATAAAACATTTTTTACGTTACAATAAACAGAACATCGATATCGTAAAAGAGTTCAATTATTTATTGACAAAAAGCTAAAACTAAAGGATGTAAATATGGAATGAAAGAGATGGTGGCATTTATAATTCATATGCTTATTGACAATATTTCTATAATGACATAAATAGAAAATAAGTTTTTATTTAATAATCGATAATTTCACATTGATATAATACACGTATAATACAAATACATTGATATAATAAACTTAATGTAACTTAAATGAAAATTTAAGTTAACTTAACTTGCATATAAAAGAAAACGATTTCAACATAACAGGTTTGATATTTTATATCTATAACAAAAATGTAGAATAAATTAATTCACTGATTCTTTTAATATTTCTTTAAGTCTTCCAGTGTCAAAAATGCTACTATTTTTTCGCAGATAAGATGTGTTGGGCTATTTAATATTTATTTTGAACTATAAAAGAAATTTCACATAAATGTATTGTATAAAAGACCCCTCCCAAACCTTATGGAAATTGAATCCCAGTCAAAATGGCTAAGATACAGAGGGTCAAATATTTGATTTTACATCGCACAGTATATCCTTATAAAATCTTTTAATCCTTAACTGGTGAATGTCTCCGAGAAATAATTTCCTTAAGGTTTGGGCGAAGTCCTTTAAAACAATAGAATACCCTTACATTAGAATACGCTTAATGTAAATGAAGATTCGCTTATTGAAAATTTCAAAACTCCTTCGTGATGAAAGTGTAATCATACTAGCACAAAACGTTGTCACAATATTGCAATTTTTTTTAAATTTCACTTATTTTAATAGTAGAAATGTTATATTTTTTTAATTTGAATTTACACTGTGATTATTTCTCAATGTTCACCTTAGAAAATTTTCATTCTTATGTAATTATACTTATTTTGATTTTTTATTCAAATTTTTTATGAGCTAAATATTTTAGGATAGAATTAGAGATTAATATTTATAGATAACATAAAAGATATAAATTTTCTTAATCATTAATTATTATTTAAAAAGTATCAATTGTGTAGGAGAAATGAAATAAATATATTGATACTTATCAAGTAATATTTCCCCCTAAGACTGTGAAAGTCAGTAAATAATACGAGGACTTTATAAATTATATAATTAATTAAATTGTTTATTTACTATTTAATTTTAGCTTATTCATTTTGATTGCATTTAAATTTTGTCTGATGCTCAAACTTTATTCGAATTATTATAACACAAAATTGATGTGATTTCGTTTTCGAATTTCTAATTCTAAGTTTTGATTAACTAATGAATTATAACTGACGAGGTAGTTAGCAATACCGTATCCGGTAATTATCGATGTACATAACAAACTTTACATAATATATGCAAGGTACAGTTTAAATGAAGTATATCATTTCAATTAATTTCGACAATGAGAAATTTCAAGTATTCCAAGGAACAAAATTGGCATTATTTATAATATTGCGCGATTTTCAAAATCCGAGAAATATATATGTCACTTTAGGCTTAAGCACATACATTTAATACACTCGTGGTAAAAATAACAAAAGATATCGGACTAATTTGTCATCGTTGCAATTATTGAAATGTGAAATATTCAAGAAATGAATAATAGTAAAAAACTAGAGAGCAAAGCCGTTTTTACGTTCGAGTTTTTACGTGTACTATGGTAAACCGATTTGCAAAAAGCATCGATACAAGCGATATCCCAATATTAAATCAGCGTCGATTCGTTCTCCCAAGAATCTTTTTCCCACCCGCACGCTCAGCCGCACATAGACGCACACATAGAAGAACAACAGCCGCAGCTCTCGAAAAAAGAGTCGCAAAAATTCTCAGTTGCAAAGTTTTTTGTTTACGACGAAATGGAATTTCCGAGGCGATGCAGCTAACAGGTTCCTCCTCGTCCTTCCACATCGTCGTCGTCGTCGTCGTCGACGACGCGCTTTATAGTGAACTCGAAGCTCTGTACGTCGTCTACTTTCTCTCTTTTCTCCTTTTTCGCTAACAGAGACCTCTCATCGGTTTGTTCCCGATATACACACATCAGTTCTAAACTTCCTCTCACTCACGCACACACACACACACACAGGAGTCTCTCTTGTACCTGCGTGTGCGAAGAACACGCGCACGTCGGTCTGCCTCGGGCGCATTTTTATGGCGAACGCTTACATCCATGCGTGCGCAAATGTGTCGCGGGGAAAAACTACTTGGCGCACACACACGTACCGGGGGGTTGCTCGAGGAGAAAAAGAGTTATTGGAAAACGCATACGCGCGATACTGCGAGAGAAAGAGAGAGAGATCCGAGTTAGCGACAAAGGTACATACCGAGTGAAGAGAGTTAAAAGTATTCGCGTTGCTCCTCGCTTTAAGGACTGCACAACATAGACGAAAGTTTCGCGGCCTCGCGAGTCTAGTGAAAATGGATCGCGGTTATTGCGCCGGGGATTGTTTTGTTGAGGAAGATACGCGTACCTTTTAATAAATGAAAAACTTAGGTGTGATCTAGTTTTTTGCGAATATAAAACAGTTGGGAGCTAAAATGATATATGATCGGAATGAGGATGAAAAGAATTTCACTTTGTAGTCATCCCTGAGTTAAAAGAAAAATTTTAAACGTATTTCAATAATTATATTGATAATCCGAGCGAGCAATAAAACTATTATTTGAATAAAATTAGATAATTATAATTACTTTTTACTTTGAACAAAAAAGTTTTGGTAACTTTAAATACGTCATGAATATGTCTCATTAATATATTATAATATTATGTCAAGAATATATTTTCTGAAATTCCATTACAGAAATAACAAGGATAATTATGTTTTAGCTTTAACATTCTTATTTTGTATCTATTCTTCACATTGTACCCTTGTAACACGTGACATATTTGGAGCAAATGAAGTTACTATCGATTTTGAATATGTTTATAACCTTAAGCTATCTCTAATATACATACACCATAAAAAATATTTTTAAACCCTTGTTATTTTAGTTACATTTTAAAAGTTATTATATGACTATATAAATCTTTTTTCGACATTATTAATAACTGCCATGAAACTCACTAATGCAATAAAGAATTATAGTAAAAAAGCTAAACTTTACAAAAAATAAATTACTAATGTCATTCGATATTGCACATATCTTATTCGTGAACGTGCTTTACTTTTCTGTTACCTCATCGATGTTTCGATTCTTTATACAAGCGTCAAATGTCGTATTTTGAGGCGCTCGACGAATCCTTACAACTGCGCACCTCAAAATACATATATATTTTCTTTTCTGAAAAGAATGTAACCGTGTTTGCTGGCTCTGCCGTATTTGAAGAAAATTTCGTAATGATATGACGGGTTCTCTCTCTCTCTCTCTCTCTCTCAATACAATGCTCATTCTTGGATTTGCTTCTGAAATTTGAAAAAGTCAAATGCAATAATTTTCAAAATGTATTATATGGTTGTGAGAAAAAGGATCACGATGACAGAACACTTTCTAAAAAGCTTCTAATAAATGAAAACTTGATTATTTTATTTTTGAATTATAAAAGTTAATGCGTAAATAAGACTTTTGATATAAATGCAATCGATGGAGCAAATAAAGAAGTTCAAAGGGAGCCTCGGCTTGTCAAGAGAAAGAAAATAATACAATGGCCTTTCGTACTTTCACACTTGAACGGAGGGCTTAATTGAGAAATATTTCCCGTTTATCAGGAACTTAAGGAGTAACGAGCAAGAATTTTAGGACTTTGCGCACGGCGGCGGGAAAGACAGAAAGAGTGGGAGGGAGGGAGAGAGGGAGAGAAAGAGAGAGAAAGAGCGAGAGATAGAGGTCTCGCGAACCGACACTACCGAACAGTAACATGGACAAGAAAGAAGAGAAGGAGGTAGGTAGAGGTTGGAGGAGAGCGAGGGACGAAGTCTAGGACGCTCGTAAATCTCTCGGTCTGGCACTGTCTCTCTTTCGGATCTCAGTGGCGATTAAGAAGACATTATAAAGCACCCGACTTTGAGCAGGGGAGAGAGAGAGAGAGAGAGAGGGAGAAGGACAATGCTTCCTGTACTTCGTATTTTAGCCCTTCCTTTTACTCTCTCTCTCTCTCTCTCTCTCTCTCTCTCTCTTTGGAAGAAATAACGGGGGATCTCGCACGTGGCGCTCAAGAAATAGAGGGTGAGGGAATGAGAAAGAGAGAGAGAAAGCGTGCAGCGAGATAGCGAGGAAGACGAATGGCCTCGCGTCCGCGCGCTGATTTCGGCCGAGTTTTTCGGGACACCGGGCAGACGTCCGTCGAGCGGCGACGCTCCCCTGCCCCGTCGCATGACTATTCCGTTACATGGCGTATACTCCATGATAATTAACGAATTTCGAATAATACAGGGGACAGGAGTTAAGAATTTTTCAAATTGAATCCAGAGCTATAAAATCGATATTCGCGCTGGTCATTTCGCTGTGCAGAGAGAGAGAGAGAGAGAGAGAGAGAGAGAGAGAGAGAGAACCCATTCGAAAAGATACAAGGCACGAGCAGTAAGATTAGACTAATCGGGAGCGCGGAAAAAGGGGTGAGCAGCAGCGCGTAATTTGAACGCAATTCCACTACCCAGCGCAGGCACTATCGTTTAATCGCAAAGCAGGACACACACACAAACGCGCGGGCTTTTCCAGTGTGTGCATGCCTATGTATATTTGAAGCCGGCCCGGACGCAGTTCAAACACACACACACATACATACATTATATACTCACCTGCGTGCGTCGCCCGTGTGTCCGAGTTTTTACTTTCGACCGCAGCGTAAACAAGAGCTCGAACTGCCCTCCACTGCATGCATACTCGAGAAGCCCGAGCACATATTTACCTGCATTGAAGCACAACATCAGTCTGCCGCTCTGCTACTTCCTTTTCCACCGCATATATATACATACACACTCGCGTACTGCGGGTTGTAAAGTCATTTTCTCTCTCTCCCTCTCCTTCTCCCCCCCCCTCTCTCACTCCCTCACTCTCTCTATCTCTCTCTGTTCCTCTTTTTTTACGACTGTATCGAGCGGCTTCAAGTTGGGGACCTATTAAAATGGTACATGATTCCGCGAGAAAGACTCGTTTCTATACGAGGAATCAAAGAGAGTGTGTGTGTATGTGGCTATGTGTGTCTGATCGGTCGAGAGTTATATATCTCTTTCGCCCTTCCGCGCGTATCTCTCACTTCGTCTCGAGATGAGTTTGCGCGAGAACGTTGTTAGGTAGAGCACGATAAAAAGGAATTACGAAGACAACGACTTGCGAGCTCATCTTCTCATTTCTCCTAGCTATGGGTAGTATTCGTGTATGTGTATAAGGATAAAGAAGGGACAATTGCATTGGGAGAATGATATAGAGGTTATCGATGCGGGTGACGAGAATTTTTGTTACGGTTGATAGGAAGGAAAACGATTATGATTTATTGTAGCATTTTTATTTTGATACCAATTAGCTATTTGATTACTTTTTGATTCGTACCTGTATTTCTAATGAATATAGATATTCTAGTATAAAAGTAAATAATATCGAATAAAACTTATAAAATAAAACCCTTTTATGGGGAATATATTTTTTTATCCGTTTATCATTCAAAGGCTGTAGCAGGCAAACTGCTCTCTACTGAGTAAAAATAATGAACCTATCTCTTCAAATCTCTGCACGTAGGTAAACGGACGTACGTTTTTGCTTTACCAAAAATGTTTCTATTTTCGAAAATTCGCTAACCAGAGCTTCACTGGGTTTAAAAAAGCTTAGCTACGAAAAAATCTTGTTTTAGAAAAAAACTACACTTTAATTATATTTTGCGGAAAATTCAGGAAATTTCAATTTTTGAAATATTTGTTTGTAAATATATTATTATTAACAAGATAATAATTTTGCTGAAAACTAAATTCATCGAAAAATTTCTTACACGTTTTTAATAAAATCTCGCGCGTATATAAAAAAGGCAATTAAAAATGGCAGTTAAAAGAAAAGAATTAATAATGTGCAGCGTTCCTACGAAGTAACTTTGCCCAAGAGTATTCTGTGATTTATACTTTTCATAATTAAAATGAAATATGTTGTCTATAAAACAAAAAGGAAACAAATATTGTACATAAATTTCTTGAAATCAGGAACAGTTCCTTGGTCGTTAAGACTTTAACGTTTAATAAGTTTATGTGATTTTTAATGTAGGTAATAAAATAATTTTATTGTTTTCTTACACTTGAATCAGAATAGCTTGTAAAAATAATAATTATTGTCATAACGAAGTAAGTATAAAACTTTTTTAAATTTTCTGAAATATGTCATGTCGCATGAGTTTTTAAAAGTAAGTACACCACGCAGACATTTTTTAAAAATAGTTCACTGCTCGGCTCCTTGATGTGCAAAACATACTTTATAATGTTATATCCCCATTTTTTTATCACTATTGCAAAGCTTTTTTCAGTAGGAAGCCAAAAGGAAAATTAGAAATCAATACCCCTAAGGGAAATGTATGAACCTATTTCAATAAAAAGTACTCGTGAAAATAAGATGACGAGGACACTTACATTTTTTACTTTAAGAGAGTTTCACTCCAGAATACAGACAAAAAAAACAATACTTTACGGTAATGGTAATGGAAAATTCATTTATCAAAAGCTATGAGACGGTACTTTTCTTTGTCTCCGTTGACCTATCACCTCTACTATCATCATTACTATACTAATCCGATGACCAAAACTATCCTCGGAACATACCTAAAGTTTCCTCAAAATTTCTCTCTAAAAATCGGGACAGATTCTGTCAGGCCAGTAAATTCCGAGTGCTCGCAATTCTCGCGCAAAGACTGCACGTATAGGAAGCGATAGCACAGCGCGCGGTTGGGTGAGAGGGAGAGAAAGAAGAAGAAGAAGAAGA